>CAUYUJ010016120.1:0-92799 GCA_963575745.1 Prorocentrum cordatum
CTCCACCGAAGGCCCCAGTGGCAGGGTTCGCGTAGCGGCCTCGGGCCATTTCGGCTCACGAGGACCGTGGCCCCACTGGAGCTCCACCGAAGGCGCCAGTGGCAGGGTTCGCATGGCGGCCCCGGGCCATAGCGGCACATCCCTCACGAGGATCGTGGCCCCATAGTTGCGCTGCTTCAACAACCGCGCATGGGCGTCGTACTCCGCCTTGTCGACGTGCAACGCCACCTCCTCCCTCATGGCTCTCAAGGCCTTCTCCTGCTTCAGCTCCTCGGTGAGAGGGACGCCGTCCTTGTCGTCGTCGGCGCCCGCGAAGACGGCCACGAACGCGCCCCTGAGCATGTCGGGCTCCGGCGGGAAGCCGTGGCCACATAGGGAGCGCAGGCGAAGATGGCATTCACAATTGCGGCATTCACAACTGCATATGGTTGGGTCCTTCGCCAGGATAATTTTTCCCAACCAGTTCTCTGGTGGCCCACCCCTTCGTGGGTCCCCTGGTGTGCTTGCGCCGTATGGAAAACGTATTGAGTGGCAATGCGTCGCCTCATGTTGAGGCCCAGAATGCAAGTGAAACAAATTGTTTTTCTCAGCCAGTTGTCTGGTGGCCCACCCCTTGGTGGGTCACCTGGTGTGCTTGCGCCGTAGCGAAAACGTATTGAGTGGCAGTGCATCGCCTCATGTTGAGGCCCAGAATGCAAGTGAAACGAATTGTTTCTCTCAACCAGTTGTCTGGTGACCCACCCCTTCGTGGGTCATCTTTTGTGCTTGCGTCGTATGGAAAACGCATTCAGTGGCAATGCCCAGGACGCAAGTGAAAGAATGGGTTTTTCTCAACCAGTTTTCTGGTGACCCACCCCTTTCGTGGGTCACCTGGTGTGCTTGCGCCGTATCGAAAACGCATTGAGTGGCAATGCGTCGCCTCATGTTGAGGCCCACAATGCAAGTGAAACAATTGGTTTTCTCAATCAGTTTTCTGGTGGGTCCTTCGTGGGTCACCTGGTGTGCTTGCGCCGTATGGAAAACGTATTAAGTGGCAATGCATCGCCTCATGTTGAGGCCCGGAATGCAAGTGAAACAATTGGTTTTTTCAATCAGTTTCCTGGTGACCCACCCCTTCGTGGGTCACCTGGTGTGCTTGCGCCGTATCGAAAACGCATTGATTGGCAGTGCGTCGCCTCATGTTGAGGTTCAGAATGCAGGTGAAACAATTTGTTCCCAACCATCCTGTGGTGTTGGGTCCTCGTTTTGAAGAGACAGCGCCCCGCGTCCACTCCTCCCGCTGCCCCCTTCCTCCTCTTCATCCCTGCGTTTCACCCACCGCTTCGTGGCCCCATAGGGAGCTCCACCGAAGGCCCCACTGGCAGGGTTCGCATGGCGGCCTCGGGCCATTTCGGCACACCCCTCACGAAGATCGTGGCCCCATAGGGAGCTCCACCGAAGGCTCCAGTGGCAGGGTTCGCATGGCGGCCTCGGGCCATTTCGGCACACCCCTCACGAGGATCGTGGCCCCATAGGGAGCTCCACCGAAGGCTGCAGTGGCAGGGTTCGCATGGCGGCCTCGGGCCATTTCGGCACACCACTCACGAGGATCGTGGCCCCATAGGGAGCTCCACCGAAGGCCCCCAATGGCAGGGTTCGCATGGCGGCCTCGGGCCATTTCGGCACACCCCTCACGAGGATCGTGGCCCCATAGGGAGCTCCACCGAAGGCGCCAGTGGCAGGGTTCGCATGGCGGCCTCGGGCCATTTCGGCACACCCCTCATCAGGATCGTGGCCCCATAGGGAGCTCCACTGAAGGCGCCAGTGGCAGGGTTCGCATGGCGGCCTCGGGCCATTTCGGCACACCCCTCACGAGGATCGTGGCCCCATAGGGAGCTCCACCGAAGGCCCCAGTGGCAGGGTTCGCATGGCGGCCTCGGGCCATTTCGGCACACCCCTCACGAGGATCGTGGCCCCATAGGGAGCCCCGCCGAAGGCGCCAGTGACAGGGTTCGCATGGCGGCCTCGGGCCACACCCCTCATTTTCGGCCCCACCCACCGAAGGCCAGAGGCAGGTCGCATGGCGGCCTCGGGCCATTCGGCATCGAGGATCGTGGCCCCATAGGGAGCTCCACCGAAGGCCCAGTGGCAGGGTTCGCATGGCGGCCTCGGGCCATTTCGGCACACCCCTCACGAGGATCGTGGCCCCATAGGGAGCTCCACCGAAGGCCCCCAGTGGCAGGGTTCGCATGGCGGCCTCGGGCCATTTCGGCACACCCCTCACGAGGATCGTGGCCCCATAGGGAGCTCCACCGAAGGCGCCAGTGGGCAGGGTCGTGGCGCATGGCGGCCTCGGGCCATTTCGGCACACCCCTCACGAGGATCGTGGCCCTATGGGGAGCTCCACCGAAGGCCCCAGTGGCAGGGTTCGCATGGCGGCCTCGGGCCATTTCGGCTCACGAGGACCGTGGCCCCACTGGAGCTCCACCGAAGGCGCCAGTGGCAGGGTTCGCATGGCGGCCCCGGGCCATAGCGGCACATCCCTCACGAGGATCGTGGCCCCATAGTTGCGCTGCTTCAACAACCGCGCATGGGCGTCGTACTCCGCCTTGTCGACGTGCAACGCCACCTCCTCCCTCATGGCTCTCAAGGCCTTCTCCTGCTTCTGCTCCTCGGTGAGAGGGACGCCGTCCTTGTCGTCGTCGGCGCCCGCGAAGACGGCCACGAACGTGTCCCTGAGCATGTCGGGCTCCGGCGGGAAGCCGTGGCCACATAGTCGTCGCAGGCGAGGTGGCATTCAAGCCGTGGCCACATAGGGAGCGCAGGCGAAGATGGCATTCACAATTGCGGCATTCACAACTGCATATGGTTGGGTCCTTCGCCAGGATAATTTTTCCCAACCAGTTCTCTGGTGGCCCACCCCTTCGTGGGTCACCAGGTGTGCTTGCGCCGTACGGCAAACGTATTGAGTGGCAATGTTTCGCCTCATGTTGAGGCCCAGAATGCAAGTGAGACCATTGGTTTTTCTCAACCAGTTTTCTGGTGACCCACCCCTTTCGTGGGTCACCTGGTGTGCTTGCGCCGCATGGCAAACATATTGAGTGGCAGTGCGTCGCCTCATGACGAGGCCCAGGATGCAGGTGAAGCAATTTGTTTCTCTCAACCAGTGTTCTGGTGACCCACCCCTTCGTGGGTCACTTGGTGTGTTTGCGCTGCATGGAAAACGTCCAAGGTGGCAGTCATCTGGATTCCTCGGAGGGCGCCGGGCCATGTCCTAGGGATTCCTGAGGTTCCCCTTGGGGTTCCTTAGGGCGCCCTAGGGATTCTTGGGGACTCACCAGGGATTCCTAAGAAGCCCCGAGGGCATCCGAAAGATTCCCTGAGGACCCCGCAGGATCCCCGAAGGATTCCTGAGGATTTCCGCAGGGGTTCTTTGGGAGCGCCGAGAGATTCCTCAGGATTCCCGAGGGACTCTTGAAGATTCCGCTTTGAATCCCAAGGATTCCGCAGGGATTCTCTTGGATTCCCGACATAAGGATCCCCGAGGGTTTCTGGAGTCCGCGGGGATTCTTAACGACACGTTCGGGATTCCAAAGGATTCCTTAGGGATTCCTGACGATTCCCAAGGGATCCCTCAGGATTCCCTTAGGATTCTTGAGAAGCCCTGAAGGATTCCTAAGGATTCCCTAGGGATTCCTAGGGATGCCCTCGGGATTCCTTAGGATTCCCTTGGGATTCTTGTGGATGCCCTAGGGATTCCTAAGGATTCCTTAGAAATCCCTTAGGGATTCCCAAGGGATCCCCAAGGATTCCCAAAGTCTGCCCTTCGCAGGCCGCCCTTCACAGGCTTCCATAGGCTTCCCCCGATAGGCTGTCCCCCACCGGCAAATTCAGGGAATCCTTCCTTGCCACCCGCCCAGCCAAGAATAATTTACGTTGCGCGCCTCAAATTCACCCTCCATGCTAAAGCAGCAGGACCGCGCACGCCAAGAATAATAATTTGAAACTTTTATTCTTCTTCGGATATTTCAGGGTTACCTTGTAATTTCAAGCCCCAGGCCAGCCCCAGAATAATAATATTGCATTTAGTCTTGTTTCAGAACGTATTGAGATTCTTGGGAAATTCGAAGGTAACCCTCGAATTTCCCCAAAAACCCAAGAAGAAGTAGCTAATCGATAAGGTTAAATGATAATCAGCGCCCCGTCATCAAAAAACCAGCCCCGTGGAAGGTATCGGGCGAAAAAAGCACGATGACGCAGGTCTGGGTTCAGGGGTTGAAGTCCACACATGTGTTTGTGACATTGCGTGGGCAGCCACTTTTTCTTTCCCTGGCGATTGGCAGGGCCGCTCGTTCAGTGGAGGGTCCGCACAGTAGCAAGAAACCAGTGCGTAACCGCGACATGATATCATGTATTCTTCCGAGGCCTATGGCTCTTAGCGTCTCGCCCAAATGGGCGTGGCTCTACTCGAAGCGATTCGCTTTTGCTCGCTCACCGGGGAAGGGAGAGGGGAGAGCGGAGGAGAAAAGAGACGATGAGGGGAATTGTGCTGGAACAGTGTTGTTCTATGCTAGGTGCCATCCGTAGCTGGTAACCGAACGGTGGGGCGTTGCTCACACGCAAGGCCTGTCAGAGCCATAGGGTAGTGCTGCACCAGCGGAATCAACCCGTGGTCGTGTGACATCCGTCCCACGGCCTCCTCAGTAGCCCTCGAAGAGTCAGGGGGAGGAAGAAGAAGAGCGGCCTCAGGGGGCGACGTCAGTCAGTGCGATATGGAAGGGCCTCCGCCGTCGCCCGATCGGGCGGCAATTCAACTGGGACGTGCGGCTCCGGCGGGCCCGTCCTCGCTGGCCAATCGAGGCGTAGTCGAAAGACCTTCTCGTCAGAAACTTGCCAGCAAAGCTGCCAGCCCATCCTCCATAACGCCCTCCTTCACGACGGCTCCGATCTGCTGCAGCGCGCTTTGAATGGTGTCCTTGATACCCGCTTGCAGTTGGTTCTCCTCCGTCGGTTCCTCCCCCGTCTTCGTGTCTGTCCAGGGTCTGGCTCGATGTAGATTGTGAGTTTTGCTTGCTTGCTGTCGTAGCACGTGCTGACCTCGATGTGCTTGACCTTCGCCTGTCCTTGATGCTTCGAAGCCTCGTCGATGTACTTGCTGTGATCGGTGAGGTTCTGCCTGGTCTTGCCGCCCGCGTCTTCGGCTGATAATGTCGAAAGATGTGTCATGTAGAGGTGCCCCTCTGGCGGCCCCAAATCATGTACCTTACCTGCCGCCTTGCACTTGTCCGCGTAGATGTTCCTGCATGCTCGGAGTACTTTGATCACGTCGCCCTCCACTGGAATGAGGTAGACGCTGTAGACTGTACACCGCTGCCATGACCATGGCGAGCTGCTGCGTGTTAGCGAGCATCTGCTTGATGAGTCCAGTGAGGAGCTTCTCTAGATTGACGTCGGTCTTGACCGCGTATTCCTTTGCTCCTACATCTGATTTGAGCAGTCTCGTCCAGAACCCGCATTCTCATCTCACCATGTGGTACATCCACGTTGATCCGGCATTCGCCCAGTGCACGAATCCGCATCAAACAGTGCGATGCGGGCTACACGGGCGCCCCGCCACGCGCGCGCGTCGAATTCCTTCAGATCCATTGTTTGTCGAAGCAATTGAAGGTAGAGCTCTTCAAACAAGAAACATGTGTTTCAATTCCGGAAATGTGCCAGGGTTGGTTGATTTCCGCTCTTGCACTCTTCCTCGCCGTCACCCTCGTCCGCGCCGCCGCATCACATCATCGCCATCGACAATCGCCACCATGCCGCCATCATCACTCGAGCATCTTCATCACCCACACATGGACGTCATCGTCATCGTAGTCACCAGAATCGGCGCCGTCATTGGCCTTGCCGTCGTCGTCGTCGTCGTCGTCGTCGTCGTCGTGTCGTCATCATCATCGCCACCACCGTCGCTACTTTCATCATCGCTGCCGCCGTTGTCGGCGTCAGCATAGAATCGCCTCCGCCCGTGTTACCGACCCGCATTGAAGCGCCCGCGCGCCAGCGCGGCCTCTTAGACGCGCTGGGAAGTTGCCATCGTTAAGCGCCATTGTGGCCGCATCGTTTGTGCTGGCCCCTCTGCGCGCGAGCTTGCGCGCGCCAACTCGCCGCGGAGATGCGCCAGCCAGGGCCAAGCAATCGTCGCAATCGTGGCCTCATGGGTTTTGCAAAGCAAGTTGTGGGTGGGAGGATTGGGCGATTGCGCGAGCAGTCGAGTTTACAATTCATGAGTTGGCAAAACTAGATCCAGACCACAGATCCCCTGTTGTGATTATTCAATGCGCGGCCCCAGAGGTCCAGAACCTTCCCCTGTGCAAGTTTTTCGCCCCGGATTTATTTCTGCGAGCCCCAGTGCCCGATGACAGGCCCCAGTGGCCGAGATTAAGAAAAAAACGCGTTGAGATAGAAAGTGTGTCACTCTTGGCCATATCTCGGCTGCATGGTGGGCTCGCCAAGTAAGAAGCCGGCTTGCCAACGGGGCTGGTCCACGGGAGCCGCATAACTTTGGGGCACCTCCCGAAGCTCAGAGTCGACGCAGGATGCACCCCTCGACTTTTCATTTCGTGCGCTTACCGTGCAGGAGGCGGCGGCGCAGCTGGCCACGCTGCTGACCTGCCTGGACGTCGAGCCGTGCATCCGCTGCGTCGGTTGCGAGCCATTTGCGCGCGCGGTGCGCACGCGGCTCGACGAGCTCCGCGCCCCTGGCTCGTCCTGCAGGGGCGGGCGGTGCACGCTGCTGATCGTGGACAGGCCCGCGGGTAGGAGGGGGTCTCTTTTTCCAGAGCGTGAATTACCTACCCCGCTTTCGCTTCCAGGCAAAACCAAGCCATACCACGCGCCTCCTCGTCAAGCGGCCTGACCAGTACAGGCTGCAATTTGGCATCGTTTGGTATCTCTTGGAAGCGAGGGTGGTCAAAAGCGAGGGTAGGTTTGTTTTCCCCCTATTTTTCCGAGGAGGAGGACCAGAGGATGAAGGAAAAGGGGCGGGGCGGGAGGCCTCTTGACAGAAGGCAATCCGCTTCCCCACGAACCGTGCGCAGCACGTGCAGCGCAAGGGGCGACGAACCGTCTCCCCATTCTAGGGCGACGAGATCTATACATATCCACTGCTCCTGGCCAAGCCCATCCTGGGTCCAGGAGCGGTGTATATGTCCCCCTGGCTAGGCCACGAGGGCGTATGCACCGCTCCCGGGCCCAGGATGGGCCTGGCCAGGAGCAGTGGATATGTATAGATCTCGTAGCCCTACATTCCACCATCACGGGGGGATGCGAAGTCCCTGGAGACGGGACGTGGTGGGATGAGCTGGGTCACCACCAGAAAGAAGCATCCTAGCTTCTACGTCCATATTTTGCTGTCGCAGCGGCTTAGCGCCCAAGGAGGAAACATCGACCTGGAATCGGCGATACATGGCCGATAGATCGGCGATAGGCCCTTGACAGCGAATCCGCACGTTCCTTGGTGGGGCGGGGTGGTCCATCAGGCTCCTATGGGCGATTCACGGGCGATTGGGAGTCCGATGCGCCCTCCCCTGAGCCTGTACCTCCCTGGACGTTGCCCCTCACCCAAGCGCTGCCGAGAACGGCAAAAGAAACGCCGGCGCGTATCCCGGGGAGCAGGAGCATCGACTGGGTGCCCGTGTTGGCGCACGACATGCACTACGAGGCGCTGCTCTTCGACCTGCTCGGGCCCGCCGCCGACGTGGAGGAAGGGGGGTCGGACGGGGCTAGGACGAGGATAAGTCCGTTCCAGAGCGTTCTGGAACGCTCTCAGAGCGTTCCAGGAAGCTCTGAGAAGACCGCGGCGCCGAAGAGCCGTAGCCTTTTGGCTCCGTAGCCTTTTGGCTCAAGACATTTTGGCCCAAGGGCCCGTGTCAGTTCTCCATGGGAGCAATGAAATTATCCGCCGCGTTAGTGTTTTTGGGCTATGTGCGGATTGATATATGGGCAATGGGTGAATCAAGGTCTAACTCAACGGAAAGGGGTGCAAGGCTGTGGCTTCATGTGGGCCCTCACAAACTGCTTCGACAACAATTCAGAAACAGCTTAAAGCTTGGCAGACCTATCTAACAAGTGACGGCTGGACGTGGGAAGACCCTGCGCAATTCGGACACTTGTTGGTACGCGGACAAATGACTCAAATCATGAATGTTGCAGAATGTTATAAGTTCCCGTCCAAGTACAAGGACAACATATACACAATTTGTTCAGATTGGCTGGACTTTCTTGACCAGCTCAAAGGAACTTCAAAAAAGGTAGTGATGTCTAGTGAGCGTTTCGACAGTATCAATGACACCAGCGTCGCACAGCTCGCGTTTGACTTCAGCCACATCAGTACCACGATTGGATCGCAAGTCGTATCGGCAGCTCAAGGCTCACGGGAAGGTTGAATTGGCCTTCGCAGATTGGCTAAGCGTTTCAAAGATGGAGCACTGCGCGTACAATTTCTCGTTCACGGCTTTTCTCTACATAGTCGCTACGCCGCTCATTTTTCTGATGTGAAGGTCAACGTGACGGGCCCCGATATGATGACCGATATTGCCTGCGATGACTTCAATGCTACGAACACGTGCGCGATGTCTAGGAAGGACAAAGTGATGAAGCTAAACGTCAGAACATAATCTTCGCCAGGTGAATGCCTCAGTTCTCTGCTGCTGCAAACGCTGAGAGCTATATCCATTGAGTTGCACCGGGCGGCGTACGGTATCTTTGCATCTTCAAGTTTTCCCGCGGCGGATTTCGATGCCAACGCCAGGATTTGCTTCGGAAATCCCCTTTAGATCCCGTCAGCCAGCCGCTGCTGTCGTGCCCTCGGAGGAGGAGTCGAGTAAGAGGTCGCCTACATAAACCATGTGCCCCAAGTTTTTTTGTTCGCTACGCAATGTATGTAAAACCTTCGTATACCAACAAACGTTGAACGCACTTGCTCGTCGTTTCGGAAAACCTGGGAGTCCGATGTCCAGAGCTTCTGCGACAAGTACGGGATCGGTGACTGGAGAGTAGCAGCCAGAGACGCACGTTCTTGGAAGTGTATGACCGGAGATCTTCTTCACATGAGCGCCTGCTAGTTTTCATTCGCCTGTGCCCTAAGGGGCCGCCCCTTCGCGGGCATACAGGCTTGCCCTTGCCCTTGACCTTCGGCAGACACTTCAAAATGCCGGACGTCGCTCGGAGTGGCCCCAGACCTCCAACGTCTCTAATAATTAGTTGCTGTTAAAAAACAAAAGACCGCGGCGCCCAAGACATCCTCCAGAGCCGCTGGATCTCAGAGATTCTCGGTTACCCTCACCCGAATTTATCCTCGTTCTGGATACGTTTCAGGGGGGGGGGGCAGGCTGGCGCACACCTGATGGCCCCCGCCTCGCTTCCCCGCCCACCTCCCAGCCCCACCCCTTGGGATCCTGGCGCCGCCTTCATTTTTGTGCCACGGGCGGTTCTGCCTCCGTTGCAGGCCCCATGACCCCCAAGGATCGATCCGGCTCGGAAGATGCCGTAGAAAGATTGGGGCTAAGTCTCCGTTCGTGAATTATTCGCGATGTTGTTTTTGTTCGCAAGGTCGGATCTCAGGGTCCCCTCCACCTCCCGCTCTTTCAAGGCCCACTTCGATCCGATGGGCTGGTGGTTCCCGAGGTGCCATAAGGTGGAGGGCCGACCTCCAATAAACTTTAAAACCACGAGTTCCCAGCCGTGAATCAAACCCTTGAATCTCAAAACTTATAGTTTTGAATGTATGGGAGTGCGCGGTTCTCAACAATAATAGTTTTAATACGTACAGTCAACCCGCATAGTAAGGATGAGCATCTTTCCAAGGCCACCCTTGCATCCTTCCCTTTCGGCCTATCCTTTGCCGCTTTCGCTGGCCATGCCCCGCTCGCAAAGTGTCGGCATGGCCTTCCAAGGCCCCTGCATCTTTACCATGTGTCCTTGTTCTACGGGTTGATTGTACGTTTGGCACGTTTTCATGCGAGGCGTAACATCTCATTTCGCTTCTCGGCTTTAAGGGGTTCTGCTGGTGGCGGAAGTGGTAAAGCGTCGTGGTGCCCCTCGGGAGGCCGAAAAAGGACGTAGCGCCACCCAGCAGGGTTCCATTTTTTTCAGCGTTGCCTCGTATTTTTCTCCATGATTGCGAACGTCACTTTTGCAACAGCGCCAGCCTGTGCCCAAGACGCCCCAAGAGGCCTTTAAGGTGCCGCCCAAGGGCGCGACGAGAGGGCAAAATTGTGGACGTCCATTGTTTTTTTTATAGCAATTGTTTACATTGTCGCTGTTTCGTGTTTCCAGCGCTAATGCACCGCCCACGAAGCTTCTAAAACCGTTCCAAAAGGGCCCAAGAGGCCCCCAAAGGGCCCCAAGACGGCCCAAGAGAGCCCCGAGACGGCCCCACAGCCGCCCAAGACGGCGCAAGAGGGTTCCAAGAAGGCCCCAAGAGGGGCCCAAGAGAGGAACCGCGAACTGAAAAATCAAGCTCTTCGCCCCAAGCTGCCCCCAAGAGGCCCCAAGAGGCCCCGAGGAAGCCCCCAAGAGGCCCCAAGAGGCCCCGTAAGAGGCCGCACGATGCGTTTCTAGCCGGCCGCTCTGCGGTTGATCGGGAGTTTCTGTATATAGAAGAAGGTGCGTGCGCTTGTTGGCGAGGGTGATGAGGTTCCTCCTCCTCCTCCTCCTCCTCCTCCTCCTCCTCCTCCTCCTCCATCCTTCTCTTGCCTCCGTCTGTCCTCCTCCACCCCGCAGCTCCATCATCTTCTCCTCCTCCTCCTCCTCCTCCTCCTCCTCCTCCTCCTCCTCCTCCTCCTCCTCCTCCTCCTCCTCCTCATTCCTCCTCTGGGCACCTCCCCCGGGGCGCGGATCCACCGGATCTGTCCGGATCTGTCCGGAAACGGTGCCGGAGCCGCTCTGGGCTCCTCTGGGCACCTCCCCCGGGGCCGGTTTTGTGAGGATGTCTCAAGCGAGGGCGCCGGTTTGGGATTCGTCACCGGATCCAGCGGATCCAGCGGATCCAGCGGATCTGTCCGGAAACGGTGCCGGAGGCCGCTCTGGGCTCCTCTGGGCACCTCCCCCGGGGCCGGTTTTGTGAGGATGTCTCAAGCGAGGGCGCCGGTTTGGGATTCGTCACCGGATCCAGCGGATCCACGGGATCTGTCCGGAAACGGTGCCGGAGGCCGCTCTGGGCTCCTCTGGGCACCTCCCCCGGGGCCGGTTTTGTGAGGATGTCTCAAGCGAGGGCGCCGGTTTGGGATTCGTCACCGGATCCAGCGGATCCAGCGGATCCACCTCTGTCCGGAAACGGTGCCGGAGGCCGCTCTGGGCTCCTCTGGGCACCTCCCCCGGGGCCGGTTTTGTGAGGATGTCTCAAGCGAGGGCGCCGGTTTGGGATTCGTCACCGGATCCAGCGGATCCAGCGGATCCAATCGGATCGGATCTGTCCGGAAACGGTGCCGGAGGCCGCTCTGGGCTCCTCTGGGCACCTCCCCCGGGGCCGGTTTTGTGAGGATGTCTCAAGCGAGGGCGCCGGTTTGGGATTCGTCACCGGATCCAGCGGATCCACCGGATCCAGCGGATCTGTCCGGAAACGGTGCCGGAGGCCGCTCTGGGCTCCTCTGGGCACCTCCCCCGGGGCCGGTTTTGTGAGGATGTCTCAAGCGAGGGCGCCGGTTTGGGATTCGTCACCGGATCCAGCGGATCCAGCGGATCCAGCGGATCTGTCCGGAAACGGTGCCGGAGGCCGCTCTGGGCTCCTCTGCCCA
The DNA here is from genome assembly GCA_963575745.1 of Prorocentrum cordatum. Classification (NCBI taxonomy): domain Eukaryota; class Dinophyceae; order Prorocentrales; family Prorocentraceae; genus Prorocentrum; species Prorocentrum cordatum. The sequence goes on from CAUYUJ010016120.1 coordinate 11,766, forward strand.
GAGCTTCACGAACACCAGAATCCAGTGTCGAGACCTATCTTTGCGCGAAGATATAAAATTTAGGTTTCTCAAAAAGAAACCTAAATTTTAGGTTTTTCACTGAATTTTAGATTTTGCGTTGTTTTTTTTTGGTGTGATTTTGAGCGCTTGAGCATTATTATTATATATATATATATAAATGTGATATATTTATACATATATATCATACATATGTTATATATTATATATATATTATATAAAAACCTCATCCTCCTCCTCCTCCCCCTCCTCCTCATCCTCATCCTAAGCTCAGCCGCCCCTTATGCCCCAATCCTCCTGCTACCTCCTCTTTTCGGACCAGGGATACAAAAATCGAAATTGGAAATCGAGCCTTTGAGAGATTTTGAGAGCCCATTGCGTTGCATCCTCGGCGTATCCTTGGGAACCCCGTGTTGCGCTGATTTGCTCACCCGCCCCTTATACCCCAATCCTCCTGCTACCTTGGTATCGTAGGACACTTGTGATGATATGCGTGTTGCCCCGTGTACTTTGAGAGCCCTTGCGTTCTTGCGTCCTCGGCATATCCTTGGGAAGTCCCGTTGGCAGCCCTGCTGGAAATTCACTTGGTCGCCCCAAGGGTTAGCGTCCTTACCGATCACGCGTCCGCGCTGTGGCTAAAGCCAGTGCCCTCGGTCATCCTCAGCGTTTCGGCTTGGATCCTCTTTCTCAGGGAAAATGGCCAAGACCCGCGGAGCAAACTGGAATGGAGCTCTCAGTGAGATGGTGGCGTTCCTGACTTCTGTGCTTGTTGGGGAAGGCGGTGCTCCGAAACCCCTGGCCTACAGCCCCAGCTTCGAAGACCCAGTGGACATCGATGAGCTCTCGAAGCTCGTCCCCGTCCTGAAGGCTGCTCGAGAGTTGCAGGACGACCTCTTGATAAGGTCCCCCCCCTATGGAAACCTTACTAACACAGGACAGACAGGAGGATGAGCAGGAGGAGCAGGAGGAGCAGGAGGAGGGAGACGGGGAGGAGAAGGAGGAGGCGGAGGAGGAGGCAAGATGAGGGGAGGGAGGAGGAGAAGGATCAGGAGAAGGAGAAGGAGGAGGAGTAGGGAGGAAGAGGAGGAGGAGGAGGAGGTGGAGGAGGAGATCGCCCAACACAGGTACAACGACATCAAGGAGGGGATCATGAGCCTCATATTCGACAAGAAGCTGGTGCTCGACGCGAGCGTGTACAAAACGAAGGCCCGAGAGGAGGAGAGGAGGGGGACGAGGAGGAGGAGGAGGAGAAGAAGGAGGAGGAGAAGGATGAGGGAGGATGAGGGGGAGGATGGGGGAGGATGGGGGAGGGGGAGGGTGAGAATAAGGGGGAGGAGGGGGAGGAGAAGGAGGAGGAGGAGGAGGAGGAGGAGGGGGAGGATCGAGGTGGAGAAGCATGAGGAGAGGGAGGAGGAGGTGGAGGAGGAGGAGGAGGCGGAGGAGGAAGAGGAGGAGGAGGAGAGGGGGGAGAAGAAGAGGAGGAGGAGGAGACGAAGGAGTGAAGGAGAATGACGATGAGAAAAAGGAGGGGACTGGAAGCGGAATCCCTCCAGAGGCCCTCAAGAAGCAGTGGGCGGAGGAGCAGGCGGAGATCCTCCGCGTCGCGCTCCGCCACGTCAGGCGCGCGTGGTACCGCAAGGTATCGCCCGACGCCCACCCGTACTTGTCGGAGCTCCCAGCGCCGCAGAGGACACTGGGAGCAAATTCAAGGGGTAGAGTAGTAGTAGTCGTAGTAGTCGTAGTAGTCGTAGCAGCAGTAGTAGTAGTAGTAGTAGTAGTAGTAGTAGTAGTAGTAGTAGTAGTGGCAGCAGCAGTAGCAGCAGCAGAAGTAAGAGCAGCATTAGGAGTAGTATTAGGATTGGAGGAGGAGGAGGAGAAGGATGATATGTAGACGAAGGGGTAGTAGCAGTGGTAGTAGCAGTAGAAGAAGTACAGTATAACCATATAGTAGCAGTAGCATTAGTTGTGGCAGTAATTGTCGTAGTAGCAATAGCCAATCGGTAACAGTAGCAGTACATGGTGTTAGTAGTAACAGTAGTAGCAGTAGCAGTAGCAGTAGTAGTAGTAGTAGTCGTAGTAGTAGTAGTAGTAGTCGTATTAGCAGCAGCAGTAAGTGCAGGGAGTAGGAGTAGGAGGAGTAGGAATATGATCACCCGTTGGAGTAATAGTTCCTGAAAAGCAACATCGGTAGTAGTGACAATAATCTTAGAGCGCAAACGTAGATGTACTACAAACGTAGTAGGATAGCAGCAGCGGCAGCAGCAGCAGTAGTTACTGTAGTAGTAGCAATAGTACTAGAAGTAGAAGTAGGTCAGTAGCAGTAGCAGCAGTAACCGTACTAGTACCATCAGCAAACACAGTAGCGCCATCAGAAGCAACAGTAGGGATAGAACTAGCAGTAGCAACCACTGTATCAATAGCAGTAGTAGGTGTAGTACGTAGTAGTGGTAGTTGTCGTAGTAGTAGCCACGTCTACATCCACGTCTGCTACTATACCCCGACCACTGCCACTGCCACTGCTCCTCCTCCCCCTACCTCCCCCCCCCCCTGCCCCTTCCTCACTCCCCCCTCTGTCTCCCCTGCTCCTCCTCCCCATCCTCCTCATCCTCCTCCTCCTCCTCCTGACCCTCCTCTTCATTTTTTTTGTTGTAAATGCCAGCCCGCAGTCAGGGCGCCGGCCAGTGCTGCGGCTTCACCAGCGTTGCCTGATTTCGAGACGCCGCCGAAGACGTCGGCCATCTCGTGGGGCGCGAGCTTCGACGACTTCGCCGTCCTGGAGGGTAGCGCGCCAGAGGCCCAGGCTGCGCGAGATGCCGATCCAGATGATGACGATGTGGAGCTCGTGGAAGCGCCTCCGCGGTTCGTCCCGATGATCGAGCTCGAAAGCGAGGACGACGGTGACGGCGAGGTGCTTGGCCCGACGGCGTCCACTGAGTACGAGCCCCTAGCAGGCGTGGACGACACGTGGGTTTACCACTTCGACCAGGACGCGTTCAAGTGCTACCGCGCCTTGTGCACAGATGCTGGCGTGGTTGCGAAGCGCGAGGAGGCGAAGCGCATCGTTGCCCCGTTCTACGGCAGTCAGCTGGTCGCGCTCTTCGCGGACGGCACCGAGAGAAAGGTGGGGAGGATAAGGAGGATGAAGAGGAGAAGGAGGAGGAGGATGGAGGAGGAGGAGGAGGAGGAAGAGGAGCAGGGGAGGAGGGGGAGGAGGAGGAGGAGAAGGAGGGACGAGGAGGGAGGATGAGGAAGGACGGAGGAGGAGGCAAGAGGAGGGGAATCGGAATCGGAGTCGGAGGAATCGGAGTCGGAGGAGGAGGAAGAGGAGTCGGAGGAGGAGGAAGATGAGGAGGAGGAGGAGCATAACGAGGAGGACGAGGATGAGAGAGGTCTCATGGCCCCAAACGTCACCAAGGGTCCCCAACTTGTTTGCGCATCCACCCAGGTCCCCAAGATGATCGACAAGGAGCAGATCAACACACTTCAGTTTTCCCGTTTCGCGGAGCTGCGCGGCCTGAATGAGTCAGCGGATAGGAACGGGACGATCGTGCAATTGCTGTCGTACAACGAGGAGAAGAAGAGGTGGAAGGCACGCGGCGACGGCAAAGAGCTGTTCTCCGTGAAACCCGAGAACCTCGTGGCGGCGCCCAAGGTTCACCCTGATGCCCGATGCTTCGCCAAAGGCAAGGACAACTCGCAACTTCACGAGATCTGCCTGGCGACTTGGGATGCTCTCGAGTGCACGTGGCAAGTGACATATCCCCTTAAACCTGAGATGGGCGTTTGCACAGTCGACCTCAAGGACCTCTGCTGGTTCATCAAAGGTCCTGCTGACGAGCAAAAGTGCGAGAACGTGCAGCAGGTTGAAAGTCTTGCTGGCGAGTCGAAGGGCGAGAACGTGCAGCAGGTCGAGAGTCCTGCTGAGGAGCCGAGGGGCGAGGACACGGATCTGGGCAAGTGGCGAACGGATGATGCGGAGTCCATCGAGAACGGCACTGACGAGACGGGTACTCCTGACAGCGCAGAGGGTCACAGCGGCCCTGTCGCCAAGGCCAAGCCCAAAGCTAAGCCCAAAGGTAAGCCCAAATGCAAGCCCAAAGCGAAGGGGAAAGCCAAGGGGCAAGCCAAGAAACGTGCAGCCAAACCTGACGCGGAGCCCCAGCCGAAAAAGAAGAAGCAGACGGCGGAACCGCCAGTTGCAGCAGCTCCTCCAGGTGACGGAACCGATGGGGACAGCCCGTCAGGTTCTTCGAAGTCCAAATGCCAGGACGAGGGCTACAAGGAGGGGCGCGTGTACGTGAGCATCAAGGTCTCCGATGCTATCGAGGTGCGCGCGGAGCGGCAGAAGGGCAGTTACGACTTGGTGCGGATCAACAACGTGGAGACCAAGCAGCAGCTCACAATGGTGAGCGAGTCCGTCACCTACAAGTGCTTGACGACGGCCTTCGACATCGCCAAGGAGGTCGCCACGCGCCTCACGGCTATGCAAGTCATGGGAGCCAAAATCACATTCATGTTCAGTCTCCTCCGCATCCTCCTTCTGGGACCCCCAAGAAAACAACTGGAAGATATTTTAGAGGGGGGAAATGTCCAGAGCCTCTGCCGACTTCCCTCCCGCCTTCATCCTTCACTCGTCCTTTCCGTCTCCCCCTCCTTCTCCCCTATTCCCTCCTCCCTCCGCCCGTGTCAGGCCACGTCTCGACTCGATTCGATTGATTCGACTCGATTCGATTGATTCGGTCCGATTCGACTCGATTCGATTCGAGTGATTCGATTCGATTCGATTCGATTCGATTGATCGGTTCTCAGCTGGCCCTCGTGGGCCCTTGGTGCGGGGTGGCGATCCCCCTGTTGAGCCCGCGGGGGAGGGGGGGGGAGGTGAGGGCAAACGGATGGGACGCAGCCCAGGTTCTACCTGAGAAGAGCGAGATCAAGGATCTCAGGGACACCGTGATCTCGACTGAGTTTGCGGGCCAGATCGAGGCCTTGCGGCTGCGAGCGACCCAGCCGCCTCAGTAGGCCAACTTGGGGCCTTGGGGTGCGAGGCCAGGCAAGCGTAGAGGGCGCACAGTTAAACGTGCCCACCAGCCCGCCCTCCTTCTCCACCTCATCCCTCCCGCCAAGACAGCCCGCTGCACTTAAGGGGCCCTTAAGTGCAGCGGATCTGCTCCTCCGTCGGGGGGGCTCCCGGAGGCCAAGACAGCCCGCTGCACTTAAGGGGCCCTTAAGTGCAGCGGATCTGCTCCTCCTTCGGGGGGGGCTCCCGGAGGCCTAGACAGCCCGCTGCACTTAAGGGGCCCTTAAGTACAGCGGATCTGCTCCCCCCCCTCCCCCCCTCGCTCCGCGCTGTGCGGAAAGCTGGCCTCAACGCACGAGCATGTTTTAATATTGTCGGGTAGAGTCCTGACACGTTGCACGAGGGTGGGAACAGGGCTGATGCCCGACTGTGCTTCGCTGGGCCACGGACGTGGTAACTGCAGGGGTTGTCGCAGCGAACTAGAAAACAGGTCAGACTCACAGTTGCGCTGGCACCGTTGGAACCGAGCTGGTCAGTGTTCTGACGTCTGTCCCGAGAGATGGGGACGGGAGGACGAGAGGGAGAACGACGACGAGGATGAGCAGGATGAGGAGGGAATGGAGGAGAGGAGAGGAGGGGAGATGAGAGGAGACGAGGGGAGGGGAGCGGAGATGCGAAGAGAGGTGAGGAGATCACAGAGGGGAGGAGAGGAGAGAGGAGATGAGAGGACGGGAGAGGACATGAGGGGAGGGTGGGGGGAAGGAAGGGAGACGGGAAGGAGAGGAGGGCGGGAGGGAGAGAGATGGAGGGGTTGGGGTGACCCCCCAAAGGTGAACAGAGGGGACGGGGGTTCCCACGTGGCGAGGGGTAGGGGGCGCCCCCCCCAAAGTACAACAAAAGTACAACAAAAGTCTAACAAAAGATTAACACTGTTAAACTTTTGTTAAACTTTTGTTTAACTTTTGTTAAACTTTTGTTGTGCTTTACCGTTGTGGCGTGAGATGGTTTCGAAGACGGCGGGCTGGTGAGATCTCAGAGCCACCCCGCGCTCCCTCCACGACCCCCCGCGAACCTCCCGCCCTCCCCCCACGATTTCTCAGAGCCCCCCATGCCTCGCCGCGCCCCCCCTGAAGCGCAGACCCCCCGTGAGACGTCCGTCCTCTTCCCATCCGTCCTTCCCCCCCTCCTCCGTGGTGAAGCCGTTTTGGCGCAGTTGCTTCTCTGCAACGCTAGCTGGCCTGCCTTACGAGCGCGAGCACGCGCATCAGACTTGCTCGATGTCGTCTGCAGCCAGCTACATGACGTTCAGGCGCAAGTGTTCTGAGCAGGAGTGGGCAGACTATCAGAAGTGCAAGGGCAACATCGCCCAGCAGCAATTTCGAGCGCAATGGGCGGAAGCTCGCGTCAAGAACGCGCCGGCCACCAAGAAAAACACTCAGCAGGAGCGCATCAGTCAGGGCAAGCGGGGCTTCTATCGCCCGCGCGCCAAGATCCTCGAGGAGGAGGGCCACGACGCGGAGGGGGAGGTGGCCACGGATAACATCATCAAGAAGGCCCTCGCGAAGGGCTACCCCTTCGTGGCGTACAACGAGGATACAGAGAGGCTCGAGTACTTGCACCGCCAGCGGTACTTGGGCGAGGGCTTCGACCGAACCAGGTCTCTCGAGATCCAAGGAGAGGCGGACATTCCAGAGGAGGAGCTCCAGAGCGTCTTGATGCAGGCGCAGGCGCAGGGCCTCTCCAAGCCTGACGACGGGATCCTTGAGGCGGAAAGGAAAAAAGTGGAAGCTAGATTGCGTGGTGAGGCCGCATCTTCGGTGAGCAGCGTGCGCTCTTCGCTGGCGGTGGCCGCTACGTCGGCAGAGACGGCGCCAAGCGTGACTCCCGCTGTGCCGATTCAAGCCGCTGCCGCCGCAGTCCAGCCGGCAGCAGCGGACGCCCCCAAGGCGGTTGCAGTCACGCCTCCCTTGGCCATCAAGGAGGAGAAGTCCAAGAATCAGATCACGCTTGCCGCCGCCTTCGGGAACATCAAGAACCATAAGAGCATCGACAAGCCTACCTCCGACGTGAGCTCGGCGGCGGGTGTGACCTCGGGGTGCTCGGGGGTGTCTGAAGTTCGCCCTGAAGACTCTGCCTCTCAAGTCGGAGTCACAGAGCCGCCAATCAAGTCAGAGGATGGTGGCGAGCCCGAGCCACCCCAGAAGAAGCCCAAGAAGGCCGCCGAGGCAGACATCGCGCTCAACAAGGCGTTGAGCGACGCGAAGCAGTTCGTGCAGCAGTGCAACATCGCAGCCAAGATCATCAGTAAGTCCGCGGTGAAGGACTCCGACTGGGGCTGGGCCCAGGGCATGGTGGCGGAGCTCCAGCTTGCAGTTGATGCGACTCTTTCGACCTACTCGAAGATGAACGATGAGGTGCTCTTCTCTTCTCCTGCGAACCTGAAGTCCATGCACGGTGACGGGCTCAAGGACTGGGCCAACGCCATTCAGAAAGAGGTTGGGGTCAGCAAGGGTGTCATCGACGCCGAGGTCAACCCTTTGATGCAGATGTACAACATCAAGCTCAAGCAGAAGATCGATGCGCAGAAGCGCAGTAAGGCCGCCTCATCCCTGGCGTCTAGTGGCGGGGTCAGCGCAGCTGGCCCATAGCTACACGCGTGCAGCTTAGCTATATGTAAGCACAGCTTGTTAGAAGCAGTGCGCGCCAGAGCGATCAGCCTCCCCTCCTCCTCCTCCTCATCTTCCTCCTCCTCCTCCTCCTCCTTCTCGTCCTCCTCCTCCACCTCCCTCTTCCTCCTCCTCCTCCTCCTCCTCCTCCTCCTCCTCCTCCTCCTCATCATCATCATCATCATCATCATCACTCTTCTCCTCTTCCTCTTCTTGCTGTCGTGGCTGATGTTTTTACGGCTTCGGACGCTGCCATGGGGCTGCGCCCCGTTCTCTCTGTCCTGCAGCTGCCGAGCGTCGTGGGGAGATGTGCTCGAAAAGCTTTGAACTCACCAGTCTTCTTGCACGTGCTTCTCGGGATCTGAGGCCATTGGCTTGCAACGAGTACTTGTGGTCAACAGCATCGGCGGAGCTACGCGGAAGCAAGGATCCATGAGGAGGGCGAGGGTGAGGAGGAGGAGGAAGAGGAGGAGGAGGACGAGGAGGAGAACGATGAGGCGGCGGAGGAGGAGGAGGAGGGTGAGGAGAGGGTCAGGGGGAGGAAGTGGCTTCCAACGCGGGGTCAGGGGCATCTGCGGACTGACGCGAAAGCGAATAAGCACAAATGTAGTGTAGCAGCGGGCTCAGTGTAGCAATGGCAGGTATAGCAATAGCTGTAGCACGCCCCAAGACGAAAAAGATGCAGCCCTTCCGACAAGCAGCCCCAAGAAGAAGAGGGGAACACGCCCTTCTGGAAACCGACTGTGGTCTAGTTGGCCGAACCCTCATCCCCCCCGTCCTCTCTTCAAAACCGATTGTCGTCGTCGTCAGGGTTCGTGTCACGTGCAATCGCCCGTCGTCAGCATCAACAACCAACAAACACAACAATCCGTATATAGCCATTTTGGCATCGATGACGAAACGAGCTGCGGGCATCCGATTACGGAATTTACCTGCTCGGAGATCCGAGAACGTCACAAAACCAACATCCGTTGAAGCGGGAAGGTCTCGCGACGCAGGCTTGGAATATCGCAAGTACTTGTTGCGCCAGTGGTCCGTGGGCGCCAAGACTTGTAAAGAATTGTGTTCGGAGGCGTTTCTCTCTAGTCGTGCAGGCGCCGCTGAGGTCGCAGACCTCGGAGTGAACCCTGGTCATCTTGGACGCAATCACGCCAGGCATGTGCGTCAAGCTCTCGGCTTGCGAGAGTTGCGAGGGAAGTTTTACTATGTCAAGGTGCCAGTTTACGACAGGCGCTCGGCGTCTAGAGTATTTAAGTGGATACCAGTTCGTTTGCCCCATGAGGTGTTCAGTAGCATGTATGAAACGAACAGGAGCAGCATGGATTACAAAAAACAAGACCCCGACGAAGTTATGGTTCCATCGTATACTCAACACATTGTAACTCAACAGAATGGAATTGCGAACACTGTTCCGATTGGGCTCTACAGCGATGCCACTCCTGTTTACAAAGCTGGTTCTGTGCTGGTTGGCATGTGCAACGTCACGTGGCAGCGAAAAAGACATGTCATGTGGCTGTTGTTGAAAAAGCAGATGTGCCAGTGCGGCTGCAATGGCAGGTGCACTACAGATGCAGTCCAAGTAGTGATCAACAAGTCGTTGAATTGCCTTGCCGAGGGTAAACATTCGATGGCCCCCTCAACGTGTGTCAACCCAAACGTGTGTTTGGCAACCGGAGCATTCAGATGCCCACGCGGCAAACGCACATTCGGCTTACACCTGTTCGGGGGACCATCGATACATATGAATGAGCGTTTCGACGGCTTGCCTTGGCGGGAGGAGGACTCCCTACGCGCCGAGAAAGCAGGCACAACTTTAGGCTTTCACGGTGCGGTTACTGAATACAGATGCGATTGGCCTGAGCATTGTGACATAGCCCGTCTAAAGCGATGGACTGCCAGATGCCCGTGTCCGAAGTGTCGGTGCCGCCTTACTAACATGCATACAGAATACAGCAGTTGCTCTTCAATTCAATTGCCTTGGGACGAACGAACAATGGATGATTATATTGATGAGCTGACAAGGCAAGTCATCACAGTAAATATTGAAACCGCAGATCAACTAAGAACACTTGTGGGAGCTTTGCGTTTCAGGAAGGCGCATCCTTGGGGAAGAGTAGTTGGCAAGCGCTTGGATGATTTTGGGCTCATCTCGGGAGATTCGCTGGTGTGCACAGAACGTATACCAGATCTGCATCGTCTCGAGGATTGTTGGCTGTGAATCAAACAACACACACTCCAAGCTTTCCAGGGGAAGTTTGAGTTTATACCTGAGGTCTCGGGGTCCGAAAATGGAACTTCGCATTCTCTCTGGGGATCCAGCTTCACGGTTTAGAAACATGTTGTTTTGTTTGGTTCACAGTCATCTCCAGGACGTATCGTTGCCATGCACCGTCTTGTTCTTCCGCACGGATGACAACACAGGTATTGCAGGGGTCCCATGCATTTTTGACATCCCAGGGGTGCGCATGCAAGGAATATTCGGGCTTTCTGTGACTCATCTTGTTTTAGATGTCCTCCACGTGGTCGATTTGGGGGTAACGCAATGTTGGGCTGGTGCGTGCTTGACAGAGATGCTCCGTTCAAACATTTATGGGGTAGAGGACGCACTAGCGGATGATCGCTTAGCCTCGGGACTTCTTGTCATGAAATCTCGGTTGCGCAGGTGGTATGGGCGATACAACAGATTACATAGAAGTTCGCCAATAAGCAAGATCGACGATCTTTCGTTGCAAATGATAGGTCTTCATTCGGACGACCCGACGCTGAAAGCGAAGGGCGCCGAAAGCCGTGGCATCGTGGGATTCATCTTACAGGAGATGATGGTTTACGGCGAGGCCTTCAGAGATGCTGAAGTGCACGCTAGCCTGTTTGAGGCTGGCACCGCGTTGAAACAGTGGTATAGTATCGTAGCGGCTGAAAGCCGAGTAACCAGCATGAATGTGAAACAGGATATGATGACTCATTGCGTCAACCATTGCGTTCAGTATGGTGCAGGGGGGTTCCACTATCATCCGAAACACCACTTGTTCATTCACCTCACGATGAACATATGTCAGTCTGGCAACTGCAGGTTTCACACAACGTACGAGGATGAGACGCTCAATCTTTTGCTTCGCAATATTGGGCGAAAATGCCATCCAGACACGTTCGCAGAGTCAATGCTTGAGCGTTTGCTGGTCGGTGAGTCCTTGTAGACAAGGATCCTTTATCACTGCAAGTTTTTCTGCTTGCATTTTTGTCAGGGCCAGGCGACCCCTTTCAGGATCATCACCATCATCAACAACATCATCACCATCACCATTATCAACAGATCGTCGTCACTGACGTCACCTGTGCCCTCATGCTTGTCTTCGTGATGCCAGATTGCTGGCACTTTAAGTTTGCGTCGCTGAATTCCTTGACCCCCGTGTGCTGGTCAACTGGACCAGAGTGCGGCCTGAAGCGTTGCCCGCAGAAAACGAAAGGCACCGAAGACGGCACCAGAGGGCCTCCAAGACGGCACCACAAGGTTCCCAACAGAAGAACACAAACCGACAAGGCCCCAAGATGGCTCCACAAGTTTCCAAGACAACGCCACAAAGCACCACAGGGCTCCCAAGGGTCTCATGGGGGAGTGGAGGGGGTGTACGCGCGACTTCGCGAACGACGGCAACGGCCGACCCTGAAGATACCCAGACGAAGTTCTAAAGGCCTCCCCCAGACTCGCAACTGAACGAAGGCAGGAGGAGGAGAAGGACCAGGAGGAGGGGGAGGAGGAAGGAGGAGGAGGAGAAGAAGGAGAGATCGACAGTGATATCGATCGTAGAATCGACGGTGAGATCCATAATGAGATCGATAATGAGATAATGACATCGGCAATGAGATCGATAATAGTATCGGTAGTAGAAAAACAACACCCCAATTTAAGTCTGGATCTAAAATTTAGGTCTAGATCTAAAATTTAGATCTAGATCTAAAATCCCGCGTTTCATAGGATAAACCTAAAATATGAGTCCAGAGCACCAAGATCAAAAATTTGAGGCGGTTCCAGAATCTGATGCTGGGTGAAGCTCTGGGTGGGCACCTCCCCCGGGGCCGGTTTTGTGAGGATGTCTCAAGCGAGGGCGCCGGTTTGGGATTCGTCACCGGATCCAGGATCCACCGGATCTGTCCGGAAACGGTGCCGGAGGCCGCTCTGGGCTCCTCTGGGCACCTCCCCCGGGGCCGGTTTTGTGAGGATGTCTCAAGCGAGGGCGCCGGTTTGGGATTCGTCACCGGATCCAGCGGATCCAGCGGATCCACCGGATCTGTCCGGAAACGGTGCCGGAGGCCGCTCTGGGCTCCTCTGGGCACCTCCCCCGGGGCCGGTTTTGTGAGGATGTCTCAAGCGAGGGCGCCGGTTTGGGATTCGTCACCGGATCCAGCGGATCCAGCGGATCCGGATCTGTCCGGAAACGGTGCCGGAGGCCGCTCTGGGCTCCTCTGGGCACCTCCCCCGGGGCCGGTTTTGTGAGGATGTCTCAAGCGAGGGCGCCGGTTTGGGATTCGTCACCGGATCCAGCGGATCCAGCGGATCCACCGGATCTGTCCGGAAACGGTGCCGGAGGCCGCTCTGGGCTCCTCTGGGCACCTCCCCCGGGGCCGGTTTTGTGAGGATGTCTCAAGCGAGGGCGCCGGTTTGGGATTCGTCACCGGATCCAGCGGATCCACCGGATCTGTCCGGAAACGGTGCCGGAGGCCGCTCTGGGCTCCTCTGGGCACCTCCCCCGGGGCCGGTTTTGTGAGGATGTCTCAAGCGAGGGCGCCGGTTTGGGATTCGTCACCGGATCCAGCGGATCCAGCGGATCCACCGGATCTGTCCGGAAACGGTGCCGGAGGCCGCTCTGGGCTCCTCTGGGCACCTCCCCCGGGGCCGGTTTTGTGAGGATGTCTCAAGCGAGGGCGCCGGTTTGGGATTCGTCACCGGATCCAGCGGATCCAGCGGATCCACCGGATCTGTCCGGAAACGGTGCCGGAGGCCGCTCTGGGCTCCTCTGGGCACCTCCCCCGGGGCCGGTTTTGTGAGGATGTCTCAAGCGAGGGCGCCGGTTTGGGATTCGTCACCGGATCCAGCGGATCCAGCGGATCCACCGGATCTGTCCGGAAACGGTGCCGGAGGCCGCTCTGGACTCGTGCTCTTCGCGCCGGGGGTGAGGATGACGTGAGTTCCACAGAAACTCCCTCAAATAAACTGCCCGGAGGCCCCCAGGACGCCCCAAGAGCGCCCCGAGAGGGCAAAATCTTTGATGTGTTCCCCATATCCTAAGATGGGGTTCTTGTTATTACTTGGACGCCTCCTACTCCCTCTCCTTCTCCCTCCTCCTCTTTCCTCCTCCCCTCCTGTCGGACTTACTCATACTCAGACTTGCTCATACTCAGACTTACTCATACACAGACTTACTCATACTCAGACTTACTCATACTCAGACCTAGTCATACTCAGACTTACTCACACTCAGACATACTCATACACAGACTTACTCATACACAGACTTACTCACACCCAGACGTACTCATACACAGACTCACTCATACCCAGACTTACTCATACACAGTATTAGTCATACTCAGACTTACTCATACCCAGACGTACACATACACATACTTTCTCATACACAGACCTAATCATACCCAGACTTACTCATACACAGACTTACTCATACACAGACTTATCATACTCAGGCATACTCATACTCAGACCTACTCATACTCAGACTTACTCAACACACATCAGATTTGGAGGATGTCTCAAGCGGGGCGCTGGTTTCAGCACCCCTAAGGGGAGCCGCCAGGGGTGGTTGCACGGGCTCGTTCGCGGCCATTTTGTGGGGATGTCTCAGGCGGTTTGCTTGTTTCTGGGCTCAACATCCTTCGCTTGGAGAGCAGATTGTGAGGATGTCTCAGGCGGGGCGCTGGTTTCAGCACCCCTAAGGGGAGCCGCCAGGGGTGGTTGCACGGGCTCGTTCGCGGCCATTTTGTGGGGATGTCTCAGGCGGTTTGCTTGTTTCTGGGCCCAACATCCTTCGCTTGGAGAGCAGATTGTGAGGATGTCTCAGGCGGGGCGCTGGTTTCAGCACCCCTAAGGGGAGCCGCCAGGGGTGGTTGCACGGGCTCGTTCGCGGCCATTTTGTGGGGATGTCTCAGGCGGTTTGCTGTTTCTGGGCTCAACATCCTTCGCTTGGAGAGCAGATTGTGAGGATGTCTCAGGCGGGGCGCTGGTTTCAGCACCCCTAAGGGGAGCCGCCAGGGGTGGTTGCACGGGCTCGTTCGCGGCCATTTTGTGGGGATGTCTCAGGCGGTTTGCTTGTTTCTGGGCTCAACATCCTTCGCTTGGAGAGCAGATTGTGAGGATGTCTCAGGCGGGGCGCTGGTTTCAGCACCCCTAAGGGGAGCCGCCAGGGGTGGTTGCACGGGCTCGTTCGCGGCCATTTTGTGGGGATGTCTCAGGCGGTTTGCTTGTTTCCGGGCTCAACATCCTTCGCTTGGAGAGCAGATTGTGAGGATGTCTCAGGCGGGGCGCTGGTTTCAGCACCCCTAAGGGGAGCCGCCAGGGGTGGTTGCACGGGCTCTTTCGTGGCCATTTTGTGGGGATGTCTCAGGCGGTTTGCTTGTTTCTGGGCTCAACATCCTTCGCTTGGAGAGCATTCAGGATGCTCGCATTCAACCATACTCAAAGTTCATTCTGATTCATACGCAATCACTCGCATTAGGGGTCACTCGTCTTCGTCGGCCCTGTCGCCCACGTGGGCGCGCTATTGTAGTCGACCGCTCATGAACAGACGCTCACCACGGCATGACATAAAACATGAGATGCACATATGGGGAGCTCCACGCAGTGAGTAATTTTAATGTTTTTTGCATTCTCGCTGTTTCGTGTTTCCGGCCGGCGCTAAATAAAGCACCGCCCAAGAGGCTCCCAAAACCGCTCCAAGACGGCCCAATAGGCCCCCAAGAGGGCCCCAAGACGGCCCAAGAGAGCCCCGTGACGGCATGGCAACGCTTTGGCAACACTGTTTGGACACGATTCCAGACATCTACGCCGTTGTCTCAAGACTTCGGCCAGGCAGGTGTTCCCCCGAAAATGTTCAGGTTGACTGCGCCCCCGACAAACGTTGCAATTACCAGGTGCAGCACGTTCATCCTTTATTGCTAACTCCCCTCAACTTTGCCCATAGTGGCGGAAATATTCCAGACATCCTCGATGATGGATTTGCTTTTGATTAGGTTAAACCAACGGAGGTATCTTCTGTGATGATGACGCAGCGGGCTGACGAAGGCCAGCATGGTGCTTCGGAACTGGAGCATTCGAAAGGACGGGGGTCCGTTGGAGTTGAGACTGGGGAAGACAGGCAAGATAGTCCTTATCAGTTCATGAGCCCAAAGGGCTATCATGTCCGGGGGCCATGCCCAGGGCAGTTTTTGGCGCGCGACATATTAAGCAGCGACTTGCACCCTCATCCGAGATCTTGATATTGGTCTCTGGTGGGTTGGCACCGCGGGCGTCCACAGTGGATCGCGCGTCAACTGCGCAGTGGATCACCGTGGCGAAAGCAGACGTTTCGATGTGGATCGCGATGTCAACATGCAGAACGCGCGGCTGATAGGATTGGCATAATTTTCAAACAATCACTCGGTATGCCACTCGCGCAGGGGCGCGCCAGGCCGCCGGGCCGATTTGCAGGTGAGCTCCGCCCGCAGTTGCTCCTAACATGCCTTCGAAGATTTCGAGAAACCGCAGAAGCTCCCGAGTGGCGCCGAGGAGACGCCGAGAGGCCCCCAAGAGGCATTGCAGAGATTTCGAGGGGCTCATGATAATCACGCCGCGAGCTTACGACAGGCGTCCAAGACGCCCGCGAGACGCCCCGACAGATGAAAAGGGCCGCGAGAGGCTTCCAGGAGGCCTTGCTATGCGAGAGGCCTCCAGGAGGCCTACTATCCCGGAGTCATCGTCCAATCCGGCCCAAGATTGCCTCCCGATGGCCCGCGCCCCCAAAAGGGCCCCGAGAAGCCAAAATCATTGATATTTCTTTGGTTTGTTGTGCATTTTAGCGTTTCAGCCGTCTGGCGCCCCGACGCCCCAACGCGGCCCAAGAGGCCCCCAAGACCGCTCCACGATAGTCGAAGAGGCCTCCAAAAGGGCCCCCAAACAGCCTACGAGGCCCCAAGACGGTGCCTGAGGCGCCTGAGACGGCCCGGGAGGGCTCCGAGACGGTTCCAAGAGAGGTTCAGAAATGGGAACGCGAACCTAACAGCAGGGTTTTCCGCCCTGAGAGGCCCAGAGAAAGCTCCGAGAGTCTCCGAGCGGTGAGGCCGCCATGAGCCTCCTAAGTGGCCCCAAAAGGCCCCGGGGAGACGTGCAAAGGGCCCCGAGATTGCCCGGCAGTGTTTTCGATGCATCAAAACTGTCTGTAGGAGGCGCGCGTGAGGTTTCCGGAGTGCCTCAGCGTGGCCCCAGGCGCCTTCAAGTCGGGCCTCCACGCAGCCGAGACGGCCAATGACGGCCTCGAATTGCAGAACATCACCTTCCGACTGCCCAGAGAACCCCAACGATGATGGGACTGATTTCCACCACCACTACCATATGTTGGAGAAGGAGGAAGAGGAGAAAGAAGAGGAGGAGGAGGACCTCTCCCTCCAACCTATGGTAGTGGTGGTGGAAACCAAGCCCATCAAACGATGCTCCTAAGGGGTACCCAGCCTTAAGAAGCCACGAGACGCCCCCCCCAACAAAAACACCCAAGAGGTGCATCCAACAGCAAATTGAGGAAGCACGGAGAACCCCCCGGAAGCCTTTCAGATGCCCCCACGAAGACCCAAGAGGTCCCCGAGAGGCCTTCAGGAGGCGCGACTATGTCACGCGCCCGTGCTGGATAGCGCTGTCCAAGATTTCCCAGCGCCCCCCTGGCCTGGGCTAAGATTTGAGCGCGCGCGAAGCGCGCGCGCTGGTTCTAGCGCGCATGTAAGCTTTCCCAAGTCAGTCGTCACCAATGTGTCAGGGCGAGGCATCATTGTAGCAGCCTCAGTGTGGTCACCATTCTAGAGCCAGTCGTCCGCATCGGTGGAGAAGCACTCGCTGCGTAGCTCTCCGCACCGATCCTCGATCTTCCATTTTGGCGGAATACATGCGCCGGTCAGCCGGTCAGCCGGTCAGCGGGTCAGCCGGTCAACCGGTCAGCCGGTCAGCCGGTCAACCGGTCAACCGGTCAACCGGTCAATTGGTCGGCCGGTCAGCAGGTCAGCAGGTCAGCCGGTCACCCAGTCACCCGGTGAGCCGGTCACCTGGTCATTCAGTAAATACATTCCTCTCCGCCTCATCTTCTTGCTGCTTTTCACATCATTTGCTTTGCTGCGCACTGCCTGACTATCTGCAGCTGTGTATTGTACTCAAGCTACGCGCGAGCGTGCAGGAGATAAAAGGAGCGCGCCCGCCCTCGGCCGTCGCACTTCGTCGGTTGTCGGCCTGCCGGCCTCCTCCTTTACCATTCCTGATAGAGTACATTCGCTTCCCGGATACTTGTCTTATCGATGTCTCGTCCCGTACCCTCTACCACAGAGCAGAGTGAACACGAGATCTTAATTCCTTTGTCATCTTACACATATTCTCAGAGGAAAGATTGGTTATCAGCCGAAGGCCGCAACATAGTCGATGCGGGTTTATATCAGCCAGAAGTCTGGTATTCTGATGAACCCTGCGACTTAGTCGCTGCGGGTATGAGCTATGATAAGACAGATGAAATGTCCGTCACTTCGCGAAACGCTGAACAGCAAGTTGCACAACAAGACGGACGTGACCTACAGGAGAGCGACCCGGGGCAGGGCCGCCTTCCTTCTTCTAGTATCGCCACTCGGGTCCCTCGGGGTAGAAGTAGCGAAGAGGTTGTTGAGATGTCGGAAGACGGTTCTCCCTCTAGAGTTCCGATCGGTAATCGCGAACAAACCCCAGACCCGCATGGACGGAATGGCGCAACAGCGAGATCCAGACGAGGAGCATTCTCGTTTCTGATCGCCGAATCGTCGGAGTCAATCAGTCCTATTCCGATTGCTGCACATACATTCGTGCCGGCCGCTGGTGAAGCCAGTGGGTCGGGAGAAGCTCATGATTCCACAAGCGTGTGCCCCAACGTCCCAGGCGGATGGGGAGGCACCAGTGGAAATGTTCCCATCCCAATAGCATTGAACGGACAATTTGGCCAGGATAGTGATGAGCCAATCGATAGAGAGCATGAAATAAATTCAATGGAGGAAGATTTCGAATACGCCAACAAAGGAGTTTCCTTGAGCCGAGAATCATCCTCATTAATGGATGCAGACCACCCCGCCCAAGGCGAGAGGTGGTCCCCAAACGGCCCAGATGAAGATGCAAGTGATCTGACGCCTCAGGCGGACAAGGCTGAGATCGACCAACAATCTCAGGCGAAGCGCGACAGGGAGTCTACTGGGCGGACTCCTGCACCTCAACTCAAGAAGCAGAGGAACGAGGATTACGATTTAAACGACTCGCCGCTTAAAGAAGGTTTCTATCGCCCCGCCGTCGCCTCAGGCGATTGGCAACCCTCGATGCCGGCTGTTGTTGAGGACGAAGAAATGGTTGAGCAACCAGCTTCGTCCACTGATCTTATACGACAGGATGAAAGGGATGAGGAGCTTCGAGAGGCGCCGAAACCCCCAGAATGCACGCGCGTGCGTCCTCGATCGAAAGCTTCGAGCAGGGGAAGGCCCAAAATGCCGAGATCAGGAGCGCGATCTGCTTCGAGGAGCAACAGCACTATCTCCATGCTTGATGCATGCTGGAACTGGAAATCTGACCGCGCGCCTCAGGCGGAGAGCAGATGCCCGGGGAAAGCCCGCGAGCCAGGAGGTGCATGTAGGCGTCCGGCATGTAAGAGTTGCTCGGATGTGTGCCCTAAATGCAGCAACCAACGGTTGCGTGTAGATTGCTTCCCTATGAGCGAGCATAACTGCGCATATCTTCTCATGCTAGCTATTCAGGATCAACTTAGACTTGTTGAAGCTAAGACTGTGCAGGAGTTCCCGGCAAGCGAAGCGCGGCGGGCCGAAAGGGCCCGACTGGATCGAGAGGGGATGACTGCAACCGTTGAAGATGTTCGGAAGACGTTCGAGGCTGAAAGGCTCGCTCTGGCCAAGGCTGCCAGAGAGCAGGAACAGGAGTTGGTGGAACAGGTGCGCCATCAGACCGCGGTCGCTAAGCGGCAGGCGGAGAAAGAAGCCGAGAACCGATATGTCGAGATGCTGGCTTCCGAACGACAGGCCTTTGTGGTGGCGACTAATCAGTCTGTTGATGCCAAAACCGTCTCCGCTGCTGTTGCGGCGGCTAGAGTAGAAGGGGGGAAAATCGCTACAGCCAGGGCTGAACGAGAAAAACAGGAGCTTCAAGAAAAGCTTCGAAACGCCAGGCTGGAAGTGGTTAACACCCAAGTTGTAGCTGCGAGAATAGCTGGCCAAAACAATCAATATCGAGAAGAACTCAAGTCACATGAAAATGCTAGAGCACACCTCCGGCGCATGCAGTTGAGCAACGATGAATGCCCGCCGGCTAAGCCGGCTGGGACGGACAGACGACCATCGCCGACGGCTCAGCCGTCTGGCACAGCGTCCGTTCCGCCTCAGTCTGACTGGATGACCGCAACGAATGCGGGATCGTCGACGTGGCAGGCGAGGGCTGCGCCGCAGCCACAACCTGCGGGGCAGGACAGGACAAAGAAGGGGATGGCAAGAGTGACGCGCCGAGCACTGAGATCATGTCGACGCGCGACGACGATGACGCTAAACGACCAGATACACCGCCTCCAGGGAGTCCGGGGGAACCGGGATCCTCAGATGGTGGAGGTGGCCGTGGTGGACCCCAGGGCCCAGGCGGGCCACATGATCCAGGAGGTATTGATGAAAGTACACCGTTGGACCAGTGGAGACAGGTTGGAAACAATCAGAAGGTTGACTTGTTGGACCTCCCCGATGTTACAAACATACGGGAGTGCCAAATGCATTCAATCCGCGCGATCGCCGGGTCGTCGCCTGAGAGCCAGGCAGCACAGTGCTGGATTACGGAAGCTATGAACCCTGCTGTGGACGATGAACAACTCAAAGAAGCAGGTCGTTTCCAGCGTCTTGACCTCATGGTCGCTGCAAATCTGATTGAGAAATTCAATGAAATGCGCAGGAATCGTAACCTGCCCAGTCATCACTTACACTTCCTTCAGCAGATCACTCGAATGGAGTACAGCGCCCAGAATGAGGGAAGACTCTTGACGGGACGTGAGATGGTACGAGCCATTTGTCATTGGTGTTCTGTTAGGTCGGAGTTAGGCCAACACCGCATGTCGCGTGATATCTTCAAGGTTGTCATTGACCCCAACAAGCCAGACGCTGACCTGTATCATTTCTGTAATGAATGGACAGATGTATATCCGACCTCCGTCTGATGAAATGAGAGCTTCGATCCATGCGCACTTGATCGAGCAATGCAGAAAGCCCAATACATTGAATCTCGTTTGTCAACTCTATGATCTGTCCGAGGATAAAATGGGACAGGGTGTGAAGACTTACGACTGGCTGATGGGGCAGATCGAAGGGATGATGTTGCGCGATAGAGAAGAATGGAACACCGGTGTGCATGAGAGTACTTTGAATCAACGTGCTCGGCAGGCTAGGTTGGGCAGAGGTGGAGGCAATGACAATCGACGAAATGCCGGCGGCAAAGCCGCTCCGGCAGAAGCAGCAGCCCGACTAGGGAAACCCGCAGATGTAATGAAGAGTGGATTGACTAAGGGCGAGACGACGTGCAAGTACGTGCGCCAGGGCGAGACCTGCCCGCATGCCGGAAAGGGTTGTCCTTTCAATCATAAGAAGCCCAAAGCTGCCGCACCGGCTCAGCCGGTTGCGGGAAACAAGTCTAATGCCGCTCCTGCTCAGAAGAAGCACCCCAGAGGGAGATCCAAAGACCAAGGCCGAAAGGGGCAGAGTCGATCGCAGACCCCAATGGGTGGGCGTGGAAAGGGAGCGCAACAGAGAAACAGGAGTCAATCCGATCGATCGCGTGGGAAAGAGAGCAAGATACCATGCTACGCGTGGTCGCGAGACCCCAAGAATTGTCGTGGAACAGCAGACGGTTGCAATGCAGAACACAGAGGGTTGACCGATGCTGAGAAGCTTAAACAAGACAAATGGGAACAAGCGAAGCTCGACGCGGGACAATTTTTGGGGCATGAGCGCATAGCTAAACAAGCCAATGCCGCCGCTGCCAATGTCTCATCGTCTGGAGGTGATGGTGGCTCGAGAGCCTCCAGTAATAACTCTGACAAGCGCAAAAAGGATGGAGGCAAGAACAAAGGCAAAGGCAAAGGCAAATACATGATCTGTCGCTCCTTCAAGGAAACAGGTAAATGCTCGCGTGACAAGGAGTGTTGGTTTGCCCAGAGCACGACTGGTCATCCGTGACATTGGCTCCGCACTGGCGGCCCAGCCGTCAGTGCAGGAAGAATGATTGACATAATTTTGTTAAGGGTACTCTTTCTTGTCTTCCTTGTTCGACGGATGTGGCGAAGTCCGCGTCGGTGAAACCGAAAGCGGGGAGATCGGAAGATACCCACTGACCAAGTCAGCTCGGGTGCCATTGCGTGCCCCGCTCCGTTGTTTCGGAGCCTCCCAGGGCAGAAACAGACCGGCCCTAAATGTTTGAAGGTCTTTAGTGATACCGGCGGAGGAGACTGCAGGAATCCCTCCGACGGTGAGTTTCACCGCGAAGGCAGGGGACAAGGCGAGAGCCTCGTCAATGTCCTTACGAATTTCCTGTATCCTCTTTCTCGGGACGCTATCAAGAAGTACTGGAGCGCCCCCCCTAGTAAGAGTTGCGCCCGATATCACACGAACGATAGGTGCAATCTCCGTGTCCAATTTCACCCCTCTACTGAGGAGCCCGCCATCACTTGGAGGAAGGCGCGTCGCCACGACTTGAAAGAGTTGCCATCAAGTGGCAAAGATAGGTGGAAATTCCCACGAGAAATACGCAGACAGATGTCTACTCAGTCGAGGGCGTCTGCTGCGGAGGCCCTGATCAGAGCGTCAGACCTGCAGGATGAAGTCTGGCATCTCTGGTTGAGAACCGAGGAGGGGGAAGAGGGCCCACACGGCACAGCCGCTGCTGGATGCACAGACAAAGAAGCTGCGTACCTCGGCGCGCTGAGCTTTATAATAGGCACCTGGTGTGTGTATAACCTCATCGCGGAGAGATGTTAGAAGTGCATGTGCAATGAGATTGATTCGAAAGCTTCCGCAATCGATCACTCTGAGTACTGCTGGGGGAGAGTCGAAGGCCCTCGGTTCAGTTCGCATCGCATTTCCTAAATTTGAGGGTGGTAGTTTTAATGCTTTAGTCATGCCGGAGACTCCGTGCGTGATTTCGGTAGGAGAGCGGTGCACGGATCGCGGCTTTAGCTTCTTCTGGCCAGCAGGCCAAAGACCCTACCTGTTATTGCCCAACGGTCAAAGAGTGGACCTGGCCGTTGAGGGCAAGATACCATGCGTGACCCTATCAGGCAAAGAGGCGCTGGGTCAGTGGATGCGCGCGGTTGGCGCCGGAGGGGGTGAACCTCCCGAGCGGTGGTGTTGCGTGACGCCAGGCGCCAAGGCATTCCTGGGCAAGGTGGAATCGGCGGGAGGCCCTCCGCCCCGCGCTGTCCAGACTCGCGTGACCATAGACCTGCATGCACAGGAGTTGATTGGTACCCACAGCTACGCTGATGGACGGCCGACTGAGATCGCGCTTGTTTTTTCGTCCTCGATCAACTCTGCGGATACCATCACCTACTTCTACTTTTCGCTTCAAAAGGCCAGCGAAAGCGGTTGGAATCGGACGCCGACCGGCATTGTTGCCTCCAAGAGTCTCTCAACTTTGCCCCGCCGCGGCCAAGCCGTTGGACAGTGCGACGAGCAGCCCGGCAAAGCCGAGGCCTGCGCAGCCGCATATAAGAACCCTCACGGGTACGGGGTCTCAGGATACCTTCCTTATGAAATGGATCGGGGACTGGACTCAAGTGCGTGCGACGCGGCCCCCGGACCCGAGGAGGGTGAAGTTGGAGACGCTGACGGCGTCGACTTAGTCGACGTCGACGCACCGCCAGAATTAGACCCAGATGATGCGGAGGTCGAGGTGTCGGAGACCCTTGCCGAGCGGCTCAAAAAGGCCGCGGCCTCCCTGCCGCACCTTCTAACTCATACTCCCAAGAACCCATATTGCCCAGCATGCGCTTGGGCCAAAGCTATCAGAAAGCAACAGCGCAAGGCGCAAAACAAAGGGCTGAAGGTTCCCCGCCCATGCGCTAACCCCACTCCGTTTGGACACCTGACGACGATGGACCATTGGTTTGCGATGGATGAACTCTCGCGGGGACTCCACGATGAGACCGCGTGCGTGATTTTTCGCGACCGAGCTACGGATTTCCTTGCCGCTCAGTGTGTGCACGACAAGTCTGCGGCTCACGTTTGCATTTTTTGGGAAAACCTAAAAGCCCCGGAGGAGAAGTTAGAATATTGTTATACAGATGGTGCACGAGAGCTTGCGAGGGCATGTTGCGAGCTCAAGACTGCCCATGGTCCTACCATCCCAGGAAATAAGAAACAAAACGCCGTTGCTGAGCGTGCAAATGGTGTGGTACAGATGGGGACTAGAGCCTTGCTCATGCAGGCCGGTCTTCCACCACCATATTGGACCTACGCCGTCCGATACTTCTGTCTTTGCTATATTACCAGGACCCCAGCGGAGGGACAGTCAAGTTGGGAGCGACGCTTTGGGTGTAGATTCGATGCTCCGCTCCTTCCCTTTGGGTCTCTTGCGCGTTACGTGCCTCCACCTGGGCCCAGATTTCGGACCGCCAAGACTGGCGCAAAGATGATTCCGGGGATATACTTGGGGTATATGCACAAAGCGGGGGGATTGGTTGGACCAGACAGTTATGTTGTGCCGCTGAGACAACTGGACGGTCTTGACATGGAATCAGGGCGTACCCCAGAGGGTGAACGACCCACTGTTGAGAAGTCCGACCAGGTGTACAGCAACATCTTAGATGGTACTGCTGATGACCAATCTCCCCAGTTTCCTTTGAGAAAAGCGTACGAGAAGGCAGTGACCGAAGTACGTTCCGTTACGATCTCTCCAGCAGGAGAAGCTGAGGCCGTCCCAGACGGACCACAGCCAGCAACAGAGATGCGATCGGACAACTTGTTTGGTGCCGACGATCCTGCTGTTGCCATGCCACCGCCTTCCCAAGGAGGCGAGGACGCCCCGCACTTCGACTCAGAGGCCGAATTAGAAGATGAAGGCCCTGGTGGGTTGTGTGTGGATGACGAGCCTATGGTAGTTGACGGCAGAGATCCACAGCGTGAGTCCCATCCAGCAGATAAACAACCAAACATTGGACTCGCACAACTCGAGTACCGTTTGGATAGACAATCGAACTCCTCAGCGGCTAAGCCGCGCGAGAAGGCCCCCGGGACTGGGCAACTTCTTGCTCGAACGATTCAAAACCTAGATACGATGGAATATTTCGAAGACAGGCGAATTGTTGCTGGACTAACAAAAAGAGGGTTAACGCAGAAGCTTCCATTGACAGGACGAAGAAAGACATGTAGCATTCGAGTTGTTCTCTATTATGATCCCGATTACGTGCCTATTACTCGCGTGTGGGTCACTGACCCAGACCCGAAATACAGTGCCCAGTGGCTGAAAAAGCAACCTGAATCCACCAATCCTGGGATCCATCCTGGACGATGGTTCAACATGAATCAAGCCCAACGCCGACAGGCCGTGGAACAATTCAAGGCAGAAAAGAGAGGCTTTTTCGGTATAGAAGATGCTGGTCCTTGTCTTGGTCTCCTACGTGATATTGGCCTGGATGTGGATGATCCACCGACTCCGCCCGAACCCGCAGTGGCTCAGCCACTCGCGGCGTATCCCGAAGCCAGGCTAGCAGCACCGCAGGTGGCTGAGCGGCTTCGTCGTTTGAGGGCGGTCAGCCTGTGCTGCACCCATGGCAGCGGACGTGGAAGGGCATCGCGGCCTGCACAGGGCGGCCAAGCCGCAGCTGTGGCTACTGAGTCCTCTGAGGAAGGTGATTCCGACGAACATCTTTCAGATGACGAGGACGTTTGGTGGAAACAGACATGGTACGGAGGCGCAATTGCACGTGATGGGGTTCCCTCCAGCTCAGCCGGCAGGGACCCGCTATCCGATGATGAGTCTGAGGACACACAAGAGGCAAGCCTGACTTTGAGTCCGGTCGCCGCCGCGTCGCGGCGAAGCGTGCCTCGAATGCCGCTGCAGAGCAGCTCGGCTTCAGCCCTCAATCATCGCGAAAAAGATAGATTTGACCTGCAATATGTTTACAACCCTTTTACTGATCTTCTATCAGTTATCGACGAACCCTTTCAACTTCCCAACGACTGGCAACATGCCAACATTGATGCCGCCGTTGCTAGATCCGTCTCGAAAGACGAGGCCAAAGCGAACAAAGACGCCCAAGCTGTCGTGAGGGCAGAATGGGATAGACTGCGTGACATTGGCACATGGAAAGAGGATGGCGTCAGAGAGTACCCCGACGTTGTCGCCGAACTCAAGGGACAGACGGCGCATTTTGGCAGACTGTTTGCGATCCTTGTTGGAAAGAACTCCGACTTACCGTTAGGACACAAAGATCGCAAGTACAAAGGTCGGGTAGTGTTCGATGGTTCGAGTGTGAGAGATCAGATAAGGGTGTTGCATTATTTCAAGATCTTTCCAGCAGTCCTGCTACGATGCAGGCTAGCAAAGCAGCTGACACCAACGGGCTATTCGAAGGCCATAGCATTGAGCAAGCTGACGCCCGCCAAGCCTATACCCAATCAAAGCTAGGCGGCACCCCGACTTGGGTATTCCTACCCCGCGATGAATGGCCTAAAGAATGGTCTCACATGCGTAATCTCGTGCGCCCGTTACATCTCTCATTGTACGGACACCCTGCTTCAGGAGGATATTGGGAACAGCATTGCGAGGGGCATGTTACAGCAAAAGGCTTTGTGAAGTGTAGTCCGTGGCGCAGCTGATCTTTCCACAAAGAATGGCAACTGTTCCTGATTATCTATGTTGATGATTTTAAGCTGTCGGGTCCTGCCGACAAGCTTGCAGAGGGCTGGAAACTCCTGCAAGAACCTTTTGGAAATTGCCCCAAGGGGATAGAGATAGACCCTCCAACTGCTGTTGGAAGATATTAGGGATATGAACACATACTCTCCACACAGCGTGTTGAATGGCAAGGTGAGTTACCTGCAATTCTGGATCCGCTTCCTCCTAAGGTTAAGAAAAACGCCTCCGTCACAGACGAGTGTAGCGAGGAGGAAACGAGGGGTGGCTCGGCGGCTCAGCCGTCCGAGCCCTACCAACCGAGAGAGCGAAACAAGCCAGAGTCATAGAGTATGACATGACAGAATTATTCGATTCCTGTGTTACATTATATGCTCAACTAACGGACACTGGTCCAGCTACTTATCCCGCTGCTGGAAAACCTTTTGGCCCAGAACTCACTGACCTCGAGGGTGGCCAAGGAGGCCCCAGAGGCGAAGTTCACTCCCCGGTAGAGGAGGCCATAGCATCAGCATTACACATCAAAGTTGACTCAGGCCCTCCTGATCAGAACGTAAAAGTTCCTGGCTTTGATGCCGCAGCGGCAAGCCCCAATGACCCAGAGCCACCGACCCCGTCGGGAGTGCTTCAACCCATTGCGGCAAAAGTCTTGATGAAAATATTGTATGGTGCGAGAATAGCTAGATGCGACTTGCTCCGTGCTGCGTGCCAGACTGCCAGTTGCATTGCCAAGTGATCAGAGCAACAAAACATTGATATGTTCCGCCTCATCTGTTATATAAAATGTACCTCTCACTACCGTATGACTTCGTGGGCAGGTGACAAAATGGATGATGTCTTGTTGAAGCGCTACTCTGACGCAGATCTAGCAAGTGACATTCGAACGCATCGTAGCACGAGTGCCAGCTTTCAAGCCATATGGGGCCCATGCACTAGAGCTGGACAGTCTATGGGATCGCAACGACAGACCTGCGTTCCCCACAGTACACTTGAGGCAGAGATTGTCGCTGCTGACCTTGCTTTGCGAAAAGAGCTGCTTGCAGCGCTACCGCTTTGGGAAATACTGCTTGACAGACAGGTACGCTGTTTGTTTTAGAAGATATTCAGGCAGTGTGTAAAGTCATTAAAGCGGGTGGGTCAATGAAGCTAATGGATCTACCGAGAACACATCGGATTGATGCAGCAGCTGTGTCCGCACAGTTTTCTCGCGGTCTTGTGGAGCTCCAATGCGAAAGAATTCAAAATGAGGCTGCAGACATTGGAACAAAGAGGTTCACTCACCCTTGGGCTGGGTTAAAGTTTTACACCTTGTCAACATTGCGACGCCCAAATTCTGGGCCGCCAAGTGGTGCCAGGACAATTTAGATTCGACGTTTTCAGACGGGCTTCCCTTGAAACCCGGTGGGATTTTGAAGCCCCGCTTAGGTCCTAGTTCGGCCTTGCGGAGAGGAGCCACTGTACCGAGTAAAAAGATGGACAAAAAGAAGAAGCGCCCCAATAAGGGTAAGCCCGTTGCGGCCGCCCCCGGCAAAGCCGTGGCGGCATGCGCCCCCAGCATAGCTGCGGTTGCGAATGCGCCCGGCCAAGCCGCGGAAGCAGGTGCCAATGCTCCTATAATGACCGAAGAAGGTTACAGCAGAAGCTCCGAGAAAACCAGAACGATGGAGGACATAACTACGAAAAGTTCCTATCGTGAAACGAAAGCAATGTTTGACGTGACGGACAGCGGAACTGAGTCAGATACATCAATCTTGCCGAGGGATACGGAAGATATACCTGACCATAACCTTCTCCTTCCTCATCCCCCACCTGCGGCTGTCGCCAGCTTTCTGGACAAAAAGGATACGTGGACACAACAAGGACAGAGTTTGAAACGATGGCATTTCGTTCCGAGACTTGTTACGTTCACGCCAGTAATCGGTGATCGTCCCATCCACCCCGAAAAGTTAGATGATAGGCGTCGTACTTATGCCGTTCATGCCCAACTAGGTTTGACGGTTGACCGTATTGATAGTTGGCGCGACGAAGATAGTATATATCATCACCCATTTGAACATAATTCGAATTGCGATTCCAGCGATGGTGACTATTGCCCAAGTAGATGGACCGGGATATACAGAGTTCTGGATCCGAGAAGATTGCGCCCCGGCCACTCAGTGGACTGGGGAAAGACTCTTGTTAGAATATTGTTGTGGCCCGCAGAGCAGGATAGGCAATCCAAAGAATGTTGTCGATAACTCTTGTAAGGTGATTCGATGCACTGAGACTGAAGAAATGAGGACCGATGAGGGACTTAGGTTAGCCTTGAATGATGTTAAAGTGTTCAATGGAAAACACATTGCGTTTTGGGGTTCCATGCCTTGCACGGGAGGTTCCTCTTGGCAAAATGTGAACGAAGCACATTATTTTCGCGCCGGAAGCCATAGAGCGATGCGTAGGCTTCGTGGTATTAGGACAGACTTTAGATACCTGTTTTGGAATTTCCGAGAGATTGCCCGCGCTGTGCACAAAGCGGGGGGCGTTGTTTGCGTTGAGTGGCCTGCCCAATGTAATTATTGGAGGGATCCGCAGGTGAAGGACTTCATGAGAGAGTTAGAGTTTGTCAAGACGGCATTGCATGGATGTGCGTACGGATTGAGGGATAGCAAGGGTAATTTCATGAAGAAGCCTTGGGCGATAGTTTCTACCTCCTCCCATGTTGCGGAGGGACTTGAGCGCAAATGCGTTGGCGCGCACGAGCACGTTGAAGCTGGAGGGCGCGAGTGCAAGAGTGCAGAAGATTACACGGATGCTTTTGCCAGACAGGTTCATATTGTCATTGCTCGAGCTGCAGAGAGACCTTTATCGTCTCGTCGTCGCCCCCTCCTTTCCTCTGATCACGTTTGTGCCGCCGCCGTTTCCTCTCTAGAGCTTGCGCGGGCTGCCCCGCGGCCGGCCCCCCTTCGGATCGTGCGGTCGCCTTGTGGTGGCTACGCGAACCTTGCCTGCCGCGGCCCCCGCGCGCCCGAGAGAGCATCGACCAAACCCATGTGTCGACCGTTGGGGGGCCCAGCGGTTAAGCCGTTGGGGGAGGACGCTGTTTCGATCTGCTCAGACGATATCATAGACGAACTCATTCCTGACTCACTTGAGGCGGAAAACCCTTGGACTGAGCCCAAGGAAAATCCCCCCCCCCCGACGCAATTCGAGAGGCTACCCCACCGGCTCAGCCGAGCGAGGGAGCTTGCCCGCCGGCTCAGCCGGCTGGAGACTTTAGCCCGAATGATGTCGTGATTGATGAAGACATCGACATGGAAGCTGGTGCAGAGATTCGCGGAGAAGAAAAAGTTGCTCGCAGAAGGGCAGCAGAAACAGCTATCCAAGACAGTCAGCCCGCCAAGAAAGTGGCCACCTCCGGTCCCGGGGACATTGATTCCGGGAAAGAGAGACCAACTTTCCGTTGCTTTCCCGACAAAGAGAGAGAGAGTGGTCTAGATTGGAGCACACCGGGGCCGCCAAGTTTGTGCCCAGGAAGGGGTGGAATTGGCGCTACACGATGTGGAAGCATGACATATTGCATATGCGGAGCGACAAAGTCGTGACCGCGTTGAAGGCTGACCTGGATGCAACGCCACAGACGATTTTCCAACGTTTGTATTCCCAGGTCTCGCAGGATCCGTGGACAGTGCACTGGGCAACTTTCGAATGACAGGCAACATGCCGTTTCGATTGTGCCCCCCTTGATCTGGGCCAGATCCCCGTGGGTGCATTCTTTCAGACGTGCCCTGATGAAAAGACGAGGTTGGTCAGTAAGTTGCATGCGAGCCCGCCAGGGGAGGCTCGTCGCGCTGTTCGACCGCTCGAGAAAGGAGAAGTCATTGGTCCCACCGTCGGCCCGGCTGTGCGGTGTGAGACTATCTATGGAGACTTCGTGAGCGCACCAGTGATAGACCACTGGACAGAAGGATTCCCCGAGGTTTGGGTGAACATCTGGGGCCCTTCTCCCCGAAAGCTTCCCCGTGGCGCAGCCGCCGGGGACGGTTGGGGAACAATATTTGCCCTTCCTGTGGTCAAAGGCTTGTATTACACGCCAGTGCATGTTGTCGAGGAGGCTCCTACTGCCACTGCAAAAACAAACTATTTTGAGATCTTCCCTGAGCAGGCGATGCACTGGCGCAAAGAGCAACGCCCATGGAAAAGGCCGCAAAACATGGACGCATGGTTTGCCAAGGACGGCCTCGATCCTGAGGCCGAAGAGCAGTCGCCGCCGAAGAGGCCGCGGACGACAGAGGAGGCACCGAACGACTCAGTCGCTTCGGCCAGTCATCAGGTAGCCTCAGTCGTCACTCAGCCCTCCTTGGGCAGCCCTGGAATCGGACAGCAGGCAGCCGGCGGATCATCCGCCGACCCAGCCTCCGGTCCGACTGACCCTCCCGGCGCAGCCGGCCGGGGGACAGGTGGTGGCTCACCCCCCGGCCCAGCCGGCGGCGGTGGAGCTCCGCCTGGACCGGGTGGATCTTCTTCGGGAAACGGTCCACCCACTCATTCCTCCTCGGGAGGTGGTGGAGGGGATGGACCGCCCGAATCGGGTCCAACCGCGACCGAAGCTGAGCCAGATGACCCGCCCTACATTGGGCGAGGTCCCTGGAACGTCCTTGATTATTTTCGGACGCGGGGAAATTTTGCGACTGATCCCAAGGCCCCCACAAATGACTGGCAGGTCAAGGTGGATGAGATTCTCGACCTTTATATTGGGATTACAGACCCGCTGATGATGACCTGGGCAGTCAAACTGTTGTTTCTTCAGAAGTGCCAGGCCATCTCGCAAATCGCCAGAGTCAACGGACACTCGTGGATTCCATTCATAGGTGAGGACCTCGCGGCCATGTCGGACACAGGGAAACCAGTTACTGATTTCTTTCGTCCACTGTGCTTGATGAATAGCGGGTCGCAAACTTATTGGTCTGGCTCTGTTCATATTGTCTCAGACTCCACAATTGTATTCAAGGATGGACCCGGGAAGGCTAAGCCTAGCCTGCTCCCTGAGTGCAACCTGCGAGAAAACGTGTTTGGAAGCTCGCAGAACGCCATAAGCGGAGCCCTGGCCTCGGCCATTCGGGAGACCTCCTCGAACTTTCAGTGGAACAAACATGGGCATTTTAAAAAGGGGATCCACACTCCGATACGCTTCACCGTTTGGAACTTCAATGATATTGTTGATAGCGCCAGCGAGTTGATCGGAGTTGGCACTGGGCCAAAACGACAGGAGAACCCATTCGCTTTCGCAGGAAGCCTCATAATATTAGTAGAGGATGCGGTTAAGCTGGTGGATGACGCGATGGGCCGTGCTACCAAAGGGGCGATAGAGATCATGTATGTTGGTGGGGACCACAAGTGCTGGCAGACAGATGGAGGTGGCGTAAACCCGATGTGGGACGATGTTGCCGCCCTTGTTCGGGCCAGAATGAACCGTCGGATCGAACGCTACAAAGCCATCGGAATGTTTCCTAGGATAATGATCCTCGACGGAGTGAGTCTTCACCGACAGCTTCGGCATCGCTCGGGAGACATGTTTTACTTTGCTTCGAACCACCAGGAATATAAAAATGAACAACGGTGGGCAAATAGTGAGCGCGAATGCTGGCCACTTGTGTGCAGAATACTTGACCAAAACTGCCAAGCTGGCCGCATTATTCTTCTGTCAGCCCTCCGGCGGCTCAGCCGCACGGAGTGGCCACATAGCATGCGCGACAAGAGCTGGTGGAGCCGTAAATGAGCAGGTCATGCACTGGCAGAACTGGGCCCCGTCAGCGGGCAACATACCCACGTCAATGCTCAATGCACGCCCGTTCAAAACAGCTTTGAGCAACGATGATTTTCCAGCCATCTTAGATGGATCTGGAGGTGGCGCAATCCACCCCTATTACTCAGCGGCTTTAGCAGGGAATGGCGTACGAGGACTTTTTCCCTTGGAAAGATGATAGTTACTTCTTGCCGCGCGGAGAAATTTTCTGTCCAGGAATGCCGCCGAAGGGGAAAAGCCAACGATCGGAGGAAGAAGGCGTGCAAAATGATGAGCATATGCGCACGGCACTGAACGAGCTGCACAAGGCAGCGCCGGCCATGGCACCGAGCGGCTTAGCCGTTTCGGTGAGTGGGTCGGCCTCGGGCGACATAGCCATCCCTGTTGACGTCGCGCCACCGAGCGGCGCAGCCGCTTCCAGTGGAGCCGTTGCGCCCGGCGGCTCAGCCGTCTCGGGCAGTGACTCTAGTGCGCGGACGGCTCAGTCGCCCCGCAGTCCTCCTTTGGCGCCGCCTACGGACTTTCAAGAAGCACGTGCGCCTGGAGAAGCAGCAGAGAAATACCTTCGCGATAAATGCCCCGAGGGAAGTGCAACCAAGCTCAGCGGCGGCCACAAGTTCCCAAAACGGCCGAAAGAAGGTAGCCCTGGATAAGAGGAACGCTATTAGCCCTATCGTTTGTCGTATCAGGAGACGAAGAGGCTGCCTTATAAAATTGCGACAGGAACAGAAATCGTTCATCATAATTTTCTTCGTCCATTTACGGTCGCTAGTGGCAACCTCCATCGAGGCATGATGCCCGGGAACGCTTGCCCAGGCAAGGAAGGCCGTGCTGTAGAGGTTGCACAAGGGAAAGGCCCGCCTCGGAGCCAACAACAAAAGATGGTTCAGAAAACCGCGCCAGGGGAAGCGTGATTGGCTTTTCAGTTGCTACAGAAGTCAACGAGAACCCTTCCGAATTGGGCACGTTTCTTCAGGGTCAAAGCCGACCGGTCAAGAGCAGACCCAGCAGCCACAGATGTTGATCGTCTGAATTGGGTTAAGTTGTCGGTGAAGACCCATAGAGTGGGCGTTGTCCATTGTGTTGAACTCTCGTTACACTTCTCCGTGAAGAACGAAAAGCTTGCGGAGGTCTTAGACCCATCCACAGGCTGGTCCAAGCAGTCTCACGGTACTTCTGTGACTGCCCTTCACGCAATATTGGAGGGTCATCAATTGCTTCCTTCTGATCCTTGATATGGAGGTAACGTCAAGGCGCACGCAGTTGGGGCGTATTCCTTTCCATGTGTTGATAACCCCAATACGCACACAACGTACTCTGTTGCTGAGGAGACCTTTGGAGACGGTATATGGGTAACTACCGAGATTGTTTTCTTCATTTGAAAACCAACAGTCATCAAAGGAAAGCCGCCACAGTATGTGAGCGACCCAGCAGGAGACATTTTGCACGAGCTGCGACTGTACCACTGGACTCCGGCAGCGCTTCACGTTACGGACGCATATGTGCATTTGCAAAACGTTGCCAGACAGAGCGGTTGGAAGCTGGAGCAGGACTTCGAGGTCGAAAGATACCGAGATAATGATCGAACAAAGGCCACGGACAAAGTCCAGGAGGCACAGATGGCATGGGTTCCAAATTTAGAACCGATTGTCTGGCAAAGGGGACTAAGTCCTCACTGTGATGACGATAATGTTGACGATATCTGGCCTTGGCTCCAACAGAAGGGAGTCAGGCTAACTAAGACTCATACATTACACAGAGATGAGGCCTCGATGGAGTCCGTGAAGCTCGTTGAACAGAATAAAGACGAAAAAGACAAGTCAAAGAAAACAGCGGAAGCCAAACAGGAAGTGCCGGCGGCAAAGCCGTCCGGCACCCAATTTTCGATTGAGGCCGGGAACTACCCGACTTTGGGGCAGGCGTCAGCGAGCGCTGAGATGAGAGAGCGTTCAAGCCTCCGCCCCCGCGGGCCGAGGCTCGGCCCTCCAATCTTGAGGCCGATGCGCCTATGCAAATGCCGATGCCCCCTCCTCCTCCAAAGGAGGGGTCGCCCGCGGAAGTGTCGAAAGAGGTAGTTTTAAGAAGGCTCCGCCGGCAATTCATGCACCGACACCGCCGCCGGCTAAGAAGCCGAACATCGCACCGCTGGAGAGCGTACCACAGGCGAAGGAACCGACGCCCAAGAAAGCTCCGCCTCCGCCGCAATTTAGCTCAGAAGTGTATGCGATGAATCCTCCGCCAGCGAAGGTGCCTTGCGTTGAGAGGGGAGACGAGAACCCTGCGGCATCTCCATTGACGCAGCCACCGGCAAAGCCGGGAGGCAAGGGCACGGCTGGTGGCCCGCCTAAGATCTGGAAGCCGAGCATTCGTGAACCTCCGGTTCATTTGACTCAGTCCATCGGGCCAAACGTTGTCAATCCTCCGCCAGCAGATCAGAGTCGTCAGAAGGCAGAACCTCCGGTCAAGGCTGCACCTAATGGGTGAGAAGCCAGGGGGCCCCACAACATGCCGAAGGCAGGGGGTCAACCCGTCGAGGCCCTGTCGAAGGTGCAAAGGCGGCCGAGGCAAAAGCAACACCTGCCGAGGATGTGGCACCCACCCGAAACGGAGGCGACGACGTATCGGACATCCCTGGAGCAACCCCTCCGACTCAGTCGGACGGGGGCGTCTCGTCTGAGGATTCGCCGACGCTTGTCGGAGCCGATGACATAACTACTATCCTCATGATCCTCAAAGACGTCTCAAATTTGCAGTTCTCGCGTTCAAGGGCACGCAAGGTATTGGAAACAGAGAAACAGTTCTTTCACAGATGGCGTGACCTTAGAGCAAGGTCGCAAGAGCCAGAAGTGCTTGTATAACGCAGTATATATGCTGTAGAGTTCATCGAGGATGCGAAATATGTCTACATGAGGTACAAGTTGCAGAACAGGCATGACCCATAAAACTATTCGCTTCCATGGACGAAATGTGCGGACGCTGTTGTTGGTCAGATCCTCCAAGTGGATCCGAATTTCGCCCGTACTCCTACGGTACTTGAAAAGAGAAAAGGGGTCTAAGCCTCAAGCAAAAGGAGAATCTGGTGCGAGTGGAAGTAGACTTCCAACTCCTCCTGCACCTCCGCCCGGCGCAGCCGTGACAGAGAACTTTCCGACTCCTCCACCTGGCCCAGCCAGAGCGGAACAAAAACAAAAGAAATATGATGAGATAATGGTAGACTCGGGCTCATGCTGAACAGCCTGAGGCATGCCAAGAGCAGTCTACCCCATGCGGTCGTGCCGTCGGAAGATGAGACTGCACCTGTTGCCAAGGCACCAGCACCAGCAGCCGCTTCGAGCGGGCGTCAGGAAGCAGAAATTCCCTCTGCAGGACAGAGCCCGGATGCTTCAAGCACTCCAGGGTCCTTGGTAGCAGGCGCTGAACCTGAGGATGTTAAAGCTTTTCCATGCGATGAGGATCCGGAACCCGCATTCACTATGGAAGACGAGAATTACCCTTTTGGCCCAGCATCTGAGAACTTATTCCGCAGAGTGAGTCTGCCACCTGCACCTGACAGAAGGCAGCGTCAGCCCACGCCTTTGTACCCCCAGGAAGGGGATCAGGAGGTTAATGTTGGGCATGCTGTCTCATTTAAAGACAGACAGCTTTATGTTTCAAATGAAGAACGCGGACAAAACATTCAGAGCACGCTTGGTGCAATGAGACAGAAGGTCCGCGAAGCCCACATGACTGGTCCCGTTTCGCCGCGCATTGAAGCCATGCGCAATCAGACAGGTAATACGCTCAGATATATTGCTGAAATTGCGGAAGACCCGATTTTCGCGTTATTGGGCAACCTCAACCAAGATGACGGCACGTTCAATCAAGCAAAGGAGTTTCTTCGAGCTGAGTTTCATTCCGGAGATGTCCCAGAAGGGTTCACTCCGAAGTCCTTTAGGTGCCTGAAACCGTTGGTAGTTGGGGTTGATGATAGCAATAATCCAGCTGCCTTAGGCAGTATGGAATTTGGGAGCCCCCAGAGCTGCAGAGTGGACAAGTTTGCTGAGCACATAGGTAAGTGTGCGGTATACCTAGCGAGACATTGCTCGGACTATGCGAGATCATCGGGTGGCTCGGTCTATTTTGGAGAGCTAATACAGAAGATTGCAGAGGACGGATGCACTTACCAGTCATACGCTCTTGCTGCGCACGGCTGAGCCGCGTTGCAATCGGAGACGGTGGAGTGGAGGTTTTGGGAATACTCCCGAAAGATAGTGACGACATCAGTGGAACAAGTGTTCACAACATCCGGCAAAAGTACAAGGCGTGCCCCTCGCAGGAAAAAGAGAGGAACGATGTTGCCATACCCGTCTTCTATCGTGCATGCCAGGGACATTCGATTTTTGTGGCTTCCATTGAAAGAATGTACGTCCCATATGAACCTGGCCAAGTCAGGAGTCACGGATCCCTTCTCCATGTCACAGACATGCAGACGTTTTTGGAGTCCACGGATGGGAGAGTACGCTTTCCGAAGAAAGATTCAGGGCTTTGCCTTGAAGCAGACTACGATTGGCTAAGGCTGCTTCCGACTAAGAGGATCCCAACAATGCCTGATGCAACGCGTATGTGTCCGTGGCTCAGCCAGCGGAGAGACGGGGGGGCTCTCCCTGCAAGGCATTTCGTGTCCATGGGCCGTAATGCACAAGAAGGAGAGCTGCCAACAGTAGGGACATGGCCCGCAGAGGAAACAGTCCATCTATGGGGTAAGCTCCCCAATCACAGAGAATCCTGGCCACTAATAATTGTTTTCGCTGGCCGAGTGCTCACTCGTTTCTCGTATAGGATTTGCCAAGACGGGGCCCTCGTGTCTCGAGAGGTGCCGAGGTTCACTGATATTGACAAGGCTGTTTACCCTTGTTAGAGTTGGACCTCGAGATAACTCCGGAGTGCATCAGATGTTCTGGTCTGTTGTCTTCAACCGTGAGTGGGCCTCGTACGAAGTGATTTTCGACAATGAATCAATGATCGCTTGGATTCACACTGACGAGACGCTATCGTTGATTCCAAATCACAGGCCCCAGTTGTCACCCGAAACGCAAGAACGTGTTCTGTCTGTCCCCTGGGACGATGACGGAAGGTTTCTGTGCTACCAATTTCACTGGGTGCGCACGGGCTTCGGACACTGTCCAGTTTGCAACTGTCGGGTTAAATATAATCATAGAGTCGCTCACGACTATTTGGCCCAGACGTGGAATAGAAAGATCATTCCGCGATCCCTCGATGCCAATGGACTTACATTTTCATGCGAATGACCCCCATGATCCTCCCAATGCGCGTGCTGAGTGGATCGGTACGCGTGGGGGAAGACAACGGAGGGCTTCTGCGATCGTGACAAAGAATATAAGCAGTAACCAACAGCAGGAGCGCAAGTGGGTAGAAGGGGGATTCACGCGAACGGCTGCTGCAGGTCAGATCTCTGGGAACAGCCAGCCAGGCAACTTTCCTGCTTGGGTTCCAGCGGGCGCCGCGGCTCAGCCGCCGGCGCGCCATGGCCCTTTCTTTCAGTATTTGAAGCCCTTGACCCGAAGGTTCATTGAATGGCTCGCGTTCTCGGCCTCGAGAGCGAGAACGCAGGTTCCTGCAATCCTGGTATAGTGGCCTTTTTTTGGCAAACAAATATTGACCAGTATGCGCGCCCAATATCTTGCCCGGCTCTGGCAGCCTTCGACTGGCCGGATTACCGAGACGACGTCTTCGAACCGGTGACCGGTTGGGAGAGATGGCATCACACGATGACCAGGCAAAACGTCTTCGCCCCGACACTTCAGACGATAATAATTGCGATATCCATGGGGGCACCGTGGATGCCTGTGCCGCGGGAAGACGCCGCGGACGCCGCAGGGCAAAGCCCTCGCAGACGTCTACCAGTTGCCTGGGAGAACAGCCTCGAGGCGAGGCCAACTCGTGACTCACGTTCTGTCACTAGACGAACCAATCAGCGTCGCGACCATCGCCTCATAGCACCGATGCTGCAACCTGCCACCGGCGAAGCCGCGATGGCACTCGTGCACTTACAGGTCAGACTTGACTTCTCAACACTCAGCGGGCCTAAGGCCACGCTGATAAGCGAAGGGGCGATCAACTCTGGTCAGCCCAACGGTTATTCATATAACCATTGCGAGGACAGCTCAATATATATATATATATATATATATCTTTACACGGGATAGAGGCTAGGGCGGTTGCAGCCCAATCTGTCGTTGAAGACGCAGGTGTTCGCTCAAACTCAAATGATCCCGATAGGTTGCGACTGTCAGGGGGCATGGAGCACGAGGTCCCAACTATTGTGAAGAACGTAGTTGAAGGGAACTGGATGGCCCCTGTGCCGCAAATGCAACTTGGTCTTCGCATTATAAGTATAGTTGCTATCGTTCGCGAGATTCTGAGCTCCTTCATTTCAGACGGGTACCTTGTCGGTTACCCGGGGCGAATAATTCGCGCCGCGAGAGGGAGAACATATAATGTTCACTTTAGGCGACGGAGGGATGAATATGCCCTAGACTGTCGCATTCGCGCTGCGGTTCAGACGGGCGACCTCATAGAAGAGTGGGCCCGTAATTTAGGTAGACAATTACAAACCGACGTTCGTCGTGAGGGCTCATTATTACAAGAGGCCATTTCTTGGCTTCAAAACAGGCACATAGATGCCGGTACGGAGCTCCAAGATGAGGGCGCAGGCCCGTTCCGCACTGCACGCGGAAAATTTGGCATCCCAGTAGCTACAGCTGCTAGGAATTTGCTGAAGTTCATTCGAGATCGAGAGCAGAACGTTCGCGAGAGCAGAAATGCCAATCCCCCCCACGGCAGCCAAGCTGATCCCGCGGGGCCGATGAGAACAGGATGCGGCGAAAGCTAGGCCGCAGCTGCCACCGCCGCCGCGCAGACCCGACGCCTCAGACGCTCGGGCTGGCGACGAAGTTACCGACTCCCCGCGCTCTGCCGCCGGCACAGCCGCGGCGGCAAGAGAGGGATATTCGTGGTATTCTGACACAGGGAATTGGTCGAGTTCCCAGCGCGCGCGCGATGGAGCCATGGACGTCGGCCGCGGCGCTGCCGACTACGACCCGCTTGTCTCCTACCCGCACTACGCAAACAATGTGCAGGTTGTGTGCTGCGTCCATCGGGATCGGATCTCATGGATGTCCGACGATGTCTGGTGGTCGCAGATAAGGCACGCGCTGTCTCTATCTGAACATGACTTTCGCTTCCCGCCGAAGGGGAAGGCGTCCAAGAACAAGGGCAATAACTACAGGGCAGCACACTACGCCGGCCGTGGCAGAGGAAGGTCCCGATCGCCTCGCGGCGGCGAGGGACAGACTGGAGGCTCGGCGCCGTCGAGCCCGAGGCCTCCGACGCCACCGACGGGGGACTGCAGCCCGTTCGGGGACCTGTATTGAGCCCGGCCCGCGTGACTTAGTCGCCGCAGGCGCGTGCAAGCGAGTTCTCGCCGCGCGACGAAGTCGTATCGGACGAGCAATGCAGCTCTGCCGATCGGTGAAGCCGATTCGGCGAAGAGAATTTATTTATCCAAGGGTGGGAAACGTCGGGCCTCTTCGGCCCTTAGCCCCCTGGCAGCCACCGTTGAGCTGTAAAAGTCTTTTTCGGTTGGCTCCGGTGGTTGTGCATATGCACAGGCCAGGGGCGCTGTGGCTGGATGGGCTCTACGTGGCCCGCCGCGGGGGGAGTAAATGCACGCCTCTCGGCCTCATCTTCTTATTGTTTTTCACATCACTTGCTTTGCTGCGCACTGTCTGACTATCTGCAGCTGTGTGTGCTCAAGCTACGCGCGATCGTGCAGGAGATAAAAGGAGCGCGCCCGCCCTCGGCCGTCGCACTTCGTCGGATGTCGGCCTGCCGGCCTCCTCCCTTACCATTCCTGATAGAGTACATTCGCTTGCCGGGTACTTGTCTTATCGATGTCTCGTCCCGTACCCTCTACCACAGAGCAGAGTGAACACGAGATCTTAATTCCTTTGTCATCTTACACAGATTCTCAGAGGAAAGACTCATTCGGTCACCTGGTCTCACCCAGTCACCCGGTCACCTGGTCACCCGGTCACTCAGCCGGTCAACCGGTCAGCCAGTCACCTGGTCACCCGGTCAGCCGGTCACCCGGTCAGCCGGTCAACGGGTCATCCGGTCGCCCGGTCACCCGGTCACCCGGTCACCCGGTCACCCGGTCACCCGGTCACCCGGTCACCCGGTCACCCGGTCAGTTGGTCAACCGGTCAGCCGGTCAGCCGGTCAGCTGGTCAACCGGTCAACCGGTAAACGGTTCAGTGCCGGTCAGCGAGTCCGGTAATTATGATGATGACGACGATGATGGTGATGATGTCGATGATGAGCCAGAAAGATGATGACCACGACAAGGAGGATGTGAGGATGAGGGTCGATGTGGATGCTGATGATGAAGGTGGTGCTTATGATAATGAGAGCGAGGATGACGACGACGATGACGATGACGATGACGATGAAGATGATGATGATGATGATGATGATGATGATGATGATTATGATGATGATAATGATGATGATCATGATGATTTTTATGATGAGTATGATGATGAATATGATGATGCTGATGACGATGATGATGACGATGATGACGAATATGATGAGGATGAATATGAGCATGATGCTGATGATGGTGATGATGATGTTGATGACGATGATGATGATGAGGAGGAGTTTGATGATGATGCTGCTGCTGATGATGATGATGATGATGGTGATGATGATGATGATGATGTGGAGGGGGAGGAGGAGGAGGAGGAGGAGGAGGAGGAAGAGGAAGAGGAAGAGGAAGAGGAAAAGGAAGAGGAGGAGGAGGAGGAGGAGGAGGAGGAGGAGGAGGAGGAGGAGGGAGAGAGGGGGGAGACAGGGAAAGGGGGAACGAGGAGGAAAACGATGAGGACGAGGAGGAGGAGAGGGGGGAGGGAGAGGGGGGGAAAAGTAAGAGGATGAGGCGGAACAGAAACAAGACGAGGATAAGGCAGAGGAGGCGAGAGGGATGAGGATGGTGATGGAGGAGGTGGGTCATGAGAAAGAGGAGGATCGCGCATGATACCACAATCGTCCCCTCTCACAT
The DNA here is from genome assembly GCA_963575745.1 of Prorocentrum cordatum. Lineage (NCBI taxonomy): Eukaryota > Dinophyceae > Prorocentrales > Prorocentraceae > Prorocentrum > Prorocentrum cordatum. The sequence continues at coordinate 52,521 of CAUYUJ010016120.1, forward strand.
ATATACATATATATATATAAAACAGAGAGAGAGAGAGAGAGAGAGAGAAAGAGAGCGATGTATATCAGAGTGAGGGGGCCGAACGGTCATTCACTGTCCCTGGGTGCGTGGCTGAAGTGGAATTCCGCGGTGCGGATTCTCGTTGTTGTTGTTGTTGTTGTTGTTGTTGTTGTTGTTGTTGTTGTTGGTTGTTGTTGTTGTTGTTGCTGCTGCTGTTGTTGATGTTGTTGTTTGATGTTGTTTGTTGTCGTCGTCCCACCCGCAACCCGCCCCGCGACCCACCCGCGACCCACCCCGCGACCCACCCCGCGACCCACCCGCGACCCACCCGCGACCCACCCGCGACCCACCCACCCCGCGACCCACCCCGCGACCCCCGCGACCCACCCCGCGACCCACCCCGCGACCCACCCGCGCCCACCCCGCGACCCACCCGCGACCCACCCGCGGCCCGCGACCCACCAGCGACCCACCCGCGACCTACCCCACGACCCACCCGCGACCCACCCCCGACCCAAACCACGTTCAAGGTACAAACAACAATTTTCGGCGCCTGCGGCGGGCTTTGTTTGCATTCCTTCCAGGTGGAGAGCCCGCGACCCACCCCGTGACCAAATCGCGACCAACCCGCGACCCAAACCACGTTCAGGGTACAAACCACATTTTTCGGCGCCTGCGGCGGGCATCTTTTGCATTCGTTTCAAGTGGAGAGCCCGCGGCCCACCCGCGACCACGTTCAGGGTGCAAACCAAATTTTTCGGCGCCTGCGGCGGGCATCTTTTGCATTCGTTCCCGGTGGAGAACCCGCGGCCCACCCGCGACGCAAACCACGTTCAGTGTACAAACTACATTTTTTTGGTGCCTGCGGCGGGCTGCTTTTGCATTCCTTCCAGGTGGAGGTGGAGAGTCCGCGACCCACCCGCGACCTAAACCACGTTCACTGAACAAACCAATGCTGGGAGGACGATGATGGAGGCCGATGAGGGGGAGGACGACAATGGGAGGACGATGATGAAAGGACGAGGGGGGGAGAGGGAGGGCGAGGAAGAAGAGGAGGAGGAGGACGAGGTGGAGGAGGAGGATGACGATGACGATGAGGACGAGGAGGAGGAGGAGGAGGAGAAGGAGGAGGAGGAGGTCAGGATGAGGAGGAGGAGGAGGAGGAGGAGGAGGAGGAGAGCGCCATCGACAGGGAAGGTGGGGGCCACGAGGTCCGCCGGCTCGACGACGCCCGCGTCGCCCGCGCCCGCCCCCTCACTCTCATCCGCAATTGCGGGGTGCTACGTATACAGATCTATAGAGAGAGAGGGAGAGAGAGGGTGGACATGGGCCGGAAAATCTGTAGGACAGGTGATCGGCAGCAGCAGGATACGGAGCAAACTCATGGCGTTCGGCGTGCCAGGGGAGGGAGCAGGCTCATGGTGTTCGACTCCCAGCGCCAGGGGAGGGAGGAGGATGGATGGGGGCCGCGTGGTCGAAACAGCTCGTTTGTAGTATTGGGTGAGGGTTATGAAGGGGGGTTGGGGGCGCGCTGACTCTGGAGCAGCGCTGGGTCTTCCTTCGCTGGGCAGCCCTGCCTTCGGGCGCTGGGCTGCCCTGTTGGACGGACACTGCTGCGAAGGAGAAGGTCGCGTCGAAGTCGGTGGAAGGCGTCCGCGGAGAATCGGTGGAAGAAAGGGACACACGCGGAATCGCGTCCAAGCGCGCCCACAAAGGCCCCAGCACGTTGCCCACAGAGGCCTCAGACGCAGACCACAGAGGCCCCAAGCGCGCCCGCAAAGGCCCCAGCACGCTGCCCACAGAGGCCCCAGGCTCAGCCCACACAGGCCCCAAGCGCGCTCACATAGGCCCCACCACATTGCCCGCAGCGGCCCCAGCAGGCTGCCCACAGAGGCCCCAAACACACGGGCACGCTGCCCACAGGCTTGGGTTTTCTCCCACACGGGGCTGGCCCTAGGTATGCTCGCCCCCTGCCTGGATTCTACGAATGGCTGGCGTGCTTCTAGGAGGAACCCTGGTTCGCCGTCCCCTGCGTACACAATTTGCCAAAAGCCGGCTCGTTTCTTGGCACAACCTGGCCTCCCCCCCTTCCCCTTCTCCTCCTTCCTCCTCCTCCTCCTCCTCCTCCTCCTCCTCTTCTCCTCTCCTCCTCCCTCCTCCCTCCTCCTCCTCCTCCTCCTCCTCCTCCTCCCCTCCTCCTCCTCCTCCTCCTCCTCCTCCTCCTCCTCCTCCTCCTCCTCCTCCCTCCGTGTTCGCCCACCCCGGCTGCCCTGCCTTTTGCCCTGCTCGTTTTTGTTGTCGTTTCTTCATGCTCTTCCGCACAGGGGCCGCTTGTTTCTAGGAGGAACCGTCGTTCCCTCATGTTTTGCTGGACGACCCCATCGATCCTGACAGTGCGGCTCTTCCCGGAGGCCTGCGCTTTCTTCCACATTGGGCTGGCCCTCGCCGTGCTCGTTCCTTGCGTGGATTTTTGCGAAGGGCTGGCGTGTTTCTAGGAGGAGCCCTTGCACGCTCGCCCCCTTGCGTAAACAATTTGCCAAAAGGCTGGCTCGTTTCTAGGCACAACTTGGGTTTCCCCTCCCCTTCCCCTCTCCTCCTTCCATGTTCGCCCATCCCGGCCACCTTCGTTCGCGCAGGGACGGCTTGTTTCTAGAAGGAACCGTCGTTCCCTCATGTCTTTTGTTGAATGTCCCCTGGACCCTGACGGTGCGTTTTTTTCCCCAGAGGCTTGCGCTTTCTCCCACGTGGAGCTGGCCCTGGCCATGCTCGCCCCCTGCGTGGAGTTTTGCGAATGGCTGGCGTGTTTCTAAGAGAAACCCTGGTTTGCTCGCTCCCTGCATACACAATTTGCCCAGGGTTGGTTCGTTTCCAAACACAACGTGGGTTTCCTCTCCCTCGCCCTTTTCTTCCTCCTTCCATGTTCGCCCATCCCGGCTACCCATCCTTTTGCCCTGTCCGTTTTTGCTTACGTTTCTCCGTGCTCTTTCGCACAGGGCCGGCTTGTTTCTAGGAGGAACCGTCGTTCCCTCATGTTTTGCTGGATGTCCCCTGGTTCGTGACAGTGTGGTTTGTCCCAGAAGTTTGCGCGTTCTCCCACATGGGGCCGGCCCTGGACACGCTCGTTCCTTGCATGGATGTTTGCGAAGGGCTGGCGTGTTTTTAGGAGGAACCCTGGTATGCTCGCCCCCAGCATACACAATTTGCCGAGGGCAGGTTCGTTTCTAGGCACAACCTGGGTTTCCATTCCCCACTCTTCCTCCTCCTCCTCCTCCTCCTCCTCTTCCTCCTCCTCCTCCTCCTCCTCCTCGTCCTCCTCCTCCTCCTCTTTTTTCTTCTCCTCCTCCTCCTCCTCCTCCTCCTTCCATACTGTACGCCCGCCGCCGGCTTGGTACCCTTTCTGGCGCCGAACCAACCCATCCAGATACCAAGCCAGCGGCCGCCGGCTTGGTACCCCGCCGGCTTGGTACCCCCCCGGGGGCTCCTCCCTACCAAGCCAGCGGCCGCCGGCTTGGTACCCCGCCGGCTTGGTACCCCTCCAGGGCCTTCCTCCCTACCAAGCCAGCGGCCGCCGGCTTGGTACCCCGCCGGCTTGGTACACCCCTGGGGGCTCCTCCCTACCAAGCCAGCGGCCGTCGGCTTGGTACCCCGCCGGCTTGGTACCCCTCCAGGGCCTCCTCCCTACCAAGCCAGCGGCCGCCGGCTTGGTACCCCGCCGGCTTGGTACCCCCTCCAGGGCCTCCTCCCTACCAAGCCAGCGGCCGCCGCTTGGTACTTGGTACCCCGGCCGGCTTGGTAACCCTCCAGGCCTCCTCCATACCAAGCCCAGCGGCCGCCGCTTGGTACCCCGCCGGCTTGGTACACCCCCTGGGGGCTTCCTCCCTACCAAGCCAGCGGCGCCGGCCTTGGGTACCCCGCCGGCTTGGTACCCTCCATGGCCCTCCTCCCTACCAGCAGCGGCCGCCGGCTTGGTATCCCGCCGGCTTGATACCCCTCCAGGGCCTCCTCCCTACCAAGCCAGCGGCCGCCGGCTTGGTACCCCGCCGGCTTGGTACCCCTCCAGGGCCTCCTTACTACCAAGCCAGCGGCCGCCGGCTTGGTACCCCGCCGGCTTGGTACCCCCCCGGGGGCGCCTGCCTACCAAGCCAACGGCCGCCGGCTTGGTACCCCGCCGGCTTGGTACCCCCCCGGGGGCTCCCCCTACCAAGCCAGCGGCCGCCGGCGTGGTACCCCGCCGGCTTGGTATCTCTCCAGGGCCTCCTCCCTACCAAGCCAGCGGCCGCCGGCTTGGTACCCCGCCGGCTTGGTACGCCCAGAGGGCTCCTCCCTACCAAGCCAGCGGCCGCCGGCTTGGTACTCCGCCGGCTTGGTACCTCCCCGGGGGCTCCCCCCTACCAAGCCAGCAGCCGCCGGCTTGGTACCTCCCGGCTTCGTATCCTACTGGCCTTCGGCCCTTCCCGCCATCGTGCTTGGGTGGTGGGTCAGAGGCCTCATGGATGTTGGTTGAGATCTCGTGGTTGGCCTCTCGGGGGCCTCTTGGAGGCAGTTTTGAGGCATCTTGGGGGCTGTTTTGGAGCTTCTTGGGCCCAAAAACCTCTTTGGGGGCGTCTTGGCGGCCCCTTGGGGCCTCTTCGGGGCCTCTTGGGGTCTCCTGGCGGCCTCTTGGGGCGGAAGGCGTGAGCTTTCGGTCTGTGGTCCCCCTCTGGGCCCTCTCCTGGGGCCGTCTTGGGAGCCTCTTGGGCCGTCTTGGGCGCCTCCTGGGCCGTCTTAGGTCCCTCTTGGGCCGTCTTGGGGCTCTCTTGGAGGCCGTCTTGGTGCGGTCTTGGGGGCCTCTTAGGCCGTTTTGGAGCGTCGGAGAGCCGAAAAGGCGGGAGGGCCAACATCCTTCAAAAACAAATGGAAATTGTCGATTTGGACCTCTTGGGCCGCTCTTCTGAGGCCTGTTGGAACGTCTTGGGGCCCTCTTGGACGCCTCTTGGGCCGTCTTGGGGCGTCTGGGCGGCCTCTTGGGCCGTCTTAGGCCCATCTTGAGAGTCTTGGAGCGATCTTTGGGCGTCTCGGGGGCCTCTTGGGCCGTTTTGGACGCCTCTTGGGGTTATCTTGGCCCGTCTTGGGGCCCTCTTGGGCCCGAACCAGTCACGCGACAAGTTGCCGGGGACCCCAGGGGAACGGCCGGGAACCCCAGGAGATTTGGCAATTTGGGGTCTGGTCCCTCAAAAGATTCCTCAGGACTGAGGACTGAGGCCCAGGGGATGAGGCAGAGGACCTGAGGACACGCCCACTCCGTGCCCAGAGGCACGGTGGCGGATGAACATATACTTATGTATACATATATGCCTACATATACACATACACACAAATATATGTATATATACATATATGTATACATATGTACATATATATATATATATATGTACATATGTATACACACATATATATATATATATACACGCAGAGAGAGAGAGAGAGAGAGAGAGAGGGAGAGGGAGAGGGAGAGAAAGAGAAAGAGAGAGAGATAGAGATGCAATTCTTGACGCTTCGCGTACCCCCACCAGCCCATCCAGTAACGATCGCCAGGCGAGTTGCCTTGATCAGGGAAGTGTAGAAGCATGCAGTGGAACAACCGCCTTGGAAGTGTTTCGGGGGCGCTGAAACGGCGGGGACATGTGTTGAATGATTTTACCGATGTTCCGCACTTGGCTGGTGCATTTGGGCCGCAGGAGTGGTTCAGGGGTTGAAATGGAGCGCGGCCCAAAAAGTACAAATCAGAGAACGGTCCAAGATGCCCCCAAGATGGCTCAGTACGATTTCGGGACGGCCTTGGAAGCCTTCAAAGAAGCTCAGGAGGGCCTCCAGAGACACCCCTGAAGGGCCCGACGAAGCGAAAATCTCCAACGCTCGCGAAGTTCTCTTGAAATTTTAGCGTTTCCACATTTCTCGTTGTGGACACGTCAACGACGGCCGAAACTGCCTCAAGAACCGCCTCGAGACGCCATGACAGCCTCCAGAAAAGGCTCCGAATACACCCTGGAAGGGGTTCAAGTTCGACCCGAAGACATAAACACGAGCCCAGAAAACGTCCAGGGGTTTCGAAGAAACCTCCACGATCGTTCCACGACGGCACAAGTGGCTCCCGAGGCGGCACATTGTAACCTCAAGAGCCTTCGAGAAGCCCCGGAGGCGCTCCCCCAGGGACTCCCGAAGCGCCCCAAGACAGCCAGAGACGCTCCCAACAGGCCATCAAAGAGTCCCCAAGAGGCTCCCATCGTGGCGCGGATATTCCCGCAGGATCGGTAACCTCGAAACTCGATCCTTGAGGTTGGAACCCCATCGTGAGAGGAACGATGACGCGGAGGAGGATCAGGAATGCAAGGGCGAGGAGGGAATCAGGATGATCACGAGGAGGTGGATGAGGAGGTCGATGAGCAGTGGCAGGACGCCACGGCAGCGGAGGAGGAGGAGGTGGAGGAGGAGGAGGAGGAAGAGGAGGAGGAGGGGATGACGACATGCGCGCGAATGCGGTAGGAGTCAGAGGAGGAAGAGAGGGAAGGAAGAGAGGGCAGAGGGGTATTGTAGGTGGAAGGTAATGGTCAAGATTCTCGGCTTCAAGCGCCGGGGGCTTTCAGCTTTGTGCGGCCGTCGCCATGGTGATGCTGAAGTTGTTGGCCGTGAACGGTCACTCGAAGTCCGACGTGATCGAGGTTGACTCGGCGGCCAGCGGGGCGGACCTCCTCGCCGCGATCAAGGCCAAGCTGGGCTGGACCTTCACGGCGGCCAACTACCAGAACGAGGCTGGCGATCTGTTCTCGCCCCAACTACATGCTAGCACTTCCTGTGCATACCACGGCGCGTGCACGCCACAGCAGCCGCGTGCACCATTGCGCCTGTGTACACCGCCGTGTTTACGCGCACCACAGCTCCCGCGTGCACGACGACGCTTGTGTAGACCACAGCTTTTTGTTTACTGCAGCGCGTGCGTGAACCACGGTGGTTGTGAGCACCCAGTGCCTGTGTGCCTGGGAGAATTCATACTTATCGTCCGTGCCGGCGTTGTGGCTAGCATGTAGCATCTTGGGATGCAGATCCCCGGAGGGACGCGCGCGGGGCGAGCCGCTGCCTCTCGACCGGCCGCTCGGCGACGCCCTGAAGGACGGCGCCGCGGTCGCGGCGAAGCGGGACAGGGGCGCCAGGCCGCCGGCGGCCACTCCAGCGCGGCGGGCGGCGGCGGCGGCGGCAGCGGCGCCGGCGAGCGAGGGCGGCAAGCCTCGCTCACGCTCGCGCTCCCCGCTCGGCGCCGGACGGTGGGTCGACTCGCGAGAGCGGGGCCGCGAGCGCGGCCGCGCCCGCGGCGGCGGTCCAGCAGGCCCCGCCGCGCGCAGCCGCGGGGGCGCCGAGGGCGGCGGCGCCGCGGGTGGCGGCGGCGCCCCCGGCGGCGGCGCCGGGGGTCGCGGGGGGCGAGCGCGGCGCCGGCGTTGGCAGGCTGCGGGAGGAGCTGGCGCAAGCGCGCCGGAAAGCCGCCGCCGCGGCCGCGGCGTTGGGCGCGCGCGACCAGGAGCTCGCGACGGTGCGCGCGGAGCTGGCGCAGGCGCGCCAGGAGGCGGCCGACGCAGACGCGGCCTGCAGCAAGGTGGAGACGAGGTCGGTTCACGGGGTTGACGGCCACTGAGCGCGCCTGCGGGAGAATGTGCAGACTTCCTCGCGCGGGGGCGCCGGGCCGCACCGCGAACCGCACTTGGTCTGCCAGGTGCGCGGGCCTGACGACGGAGGTAGCCCGCCTGCAGGGCGAAGGGGGGGCGCTCAGGGGGCAGCTGAGCTACTGGCGCACGATGCACCGCGGCGGCCCGCACGTGGACGGCGCGGACTACCCTGGCAAGAAGGAGTTGGCCCTGCAGGAGCAGGTGGCGCTCCACGCGAAGATCTCGGCGTCGGGGAGCGCTCGCGCGCAATCGCCCTCGCGCCAGGGGAGGGCCCCGCGGTGCTCCTCGAACGGGTTCAGGAGTGGGTGCCCGTTGGCGTCACCGAGTGCTTCCACAAGCGCTTGCGTCGTTGGAGAGTTTTGCCAGCGCTGTGTTTTACCCTGGCGCGAGGGGCTCGCCTTGGGAACGTCGTGCGCCTCCGATGCACAGTGTGCCGCGCCGTATTTGCCGGCAACTGGAAGTGGCCAGCAGTGCCAAAGGGTTCTCAGTTCCTGCGAGGCTTTCACTCGCCTGTTCTTGCCCGCACTTGCTGCGAGCAGAACCGGTGGTTTTTTGCGACTCCGCAGGTCGTCGTTGAGGTCGCCCTGTTGTCTTACTTGCTCGGTTTCCTAGCCCGCGGCGGCATGAGCTTCACCGCGTTCGCTGTGATCTACCAGACCTTGTGGCCAGCGCCCATGCGCGGCACGATGTGCGCGTCAAGGACGCACCTGCTGCAGATCTTCGAGATCAACGTGATCGCCTTCGCTTGCATATTGATGTTCGCCGAGTGCGCTCTGGGCGCTCACACATTCGTCTGGCGTCTGCGGCCGCGCCACCAGGGCTCCGATTTTGAGGCGTTGCTCTGTCAGGCGAGGAAGGCGTTCTCGACGTCGTCAGCTTCTCATGCTTGCTAGCTATTCCGCCGCGTGCGGGCCCTGGTCGTTGACGGCAAATGGTGCGTCCAGACAAGTATATGCAACGCCCGGGACTGCAATCCCGTCTTCTCCGCGGAAGTTCGGGAGGGGTATTTCAAGGGATGCGCGGAGCGGCCCGCCCCTGGCAGTTTGCATTGCAAGAGGCATGCGTATGCTCGCGGGCACCGACGACGGTGGCAGCAATCCCTGGACGCACTCGTGGTGGAGGACCACCGTAAAACAGTCCGGCAAGACGGGGTGCTCCTGGAGTACAGGGTGCAGGGGGGGTGGGCGAGGCGGGAGGCCGTGAATACGGACGACGTCAGGCAGTGCGAGATGCGGTTGCTTCGGCGGGCGAGGCAGAAGAAACAGCAGGAGGACTGCAACAAGGATGACAGGAAGGACGTCGACGAGTTGCTGGTTGGCCGCAAATCCGCGGGCATCTTCGTGGCCGCCACGCCCTGCCTGCAAATTGCGGCAATTGCGCCGATGTGGGCGTCCGAGAGCATTTCGCAATTACTGTTGTTCTTGCTGGCCACCAGGGAGCTGTTCCTAGATTTGGCATGCGCGATTTACGACAACGCCTGCGCGGTCGCGCGGCACCTGCGCAAGCGGCAGCGCGAGGGCCCCCCGAGTGATCCGGACGCGCCCGGCTGGACGTGGTTACTGGGCTTGCAATGGATCATCGATCGGTTGCATTTCACCTATCACAAGAGCTGCCGCGATAAGACGAGCCCGTACTTCGTGCCTGGCGTCGACGCCGACGACTACCCCTCTCTGAAGGGCGTGGACACAGAAGCGGCGGAGCAATTGTTCCACGTGGCCCATCGCTGGCAGGTCGTCCTGTCCGGGGCGCACCCAGTGCACGAGGAGCTGCTGCTCCTCATTTTCGCGCGGGACCACAACAGGAGGCAGTCCTGCCACCGCGCCATCCAGACGCACCGCTCCGCTCAAGCTGCGCCGGCTGCCCCCCGCAGCGGACCGAGTTCTTCGGCCGAGGGGGGCCTGCGTCTCGCGGCGGCGTGCGCGGGGGGGCGCGAGTGCGATATCCCAGACCGCGCGGGCTGGCGGAAGAAGCGGAAGACAATCCGGACGTCTTGCGAGGTCCCAGAGCCCCCGCCGCCTGAACAGGCCCCGGATGGAGAGGCAGGCAAGCGTGCCGCCCCGGCAGAGGCGCCGTGCGATCCTCTCCCGACGATGAGGAAGCAGGACCTACACAGCGCTCACGTGTGGATTAACTTGCGCAGCAAGACCGTGCGCCACGCAGTGCTGCGGAATTATGTGTCCGCCGGGTGCGGATATTTTTTTGGTCAGGACAGCCGGCCCCTTAGGTTGGACCGGGCCGACGTGCGCGGCATGTTCTCGCGCGGTAGCTGCTATGGGCTTCGGGCTTGCATTGTCGCAGATGCCGCCTGGCGCGCTTCGCCGATCGTTGGCGGGCAGGTTGGCGGGGGGGCGAACGGGGGAGACATGGGGTCGGGGAGGGTGCCTGCCGCGGGCGAGTGGGGGTGCGGCGCGCTGCGCGTCGGCGCGGGACCCATGGGCGACTGGCGGGGCAGGGTGGCGAATCATAGCACGTAGCCAGTTCGTGGCGCGCAGAGCGAATCCAGGGGGGTGGAGACGATTGGGCTCGAGTGCAGCGGGGTGCAGCCCTGTGCTTGGAGTTCTCGTCGGGGAGGGGGTCTTAAATTGGGCTGCGGGGTAGGCGAAAGGGCGCCGGGTTGAATGGGCACTGTCGGGTCATTGTAGCGCAGGGTGCAGAGAAGGGGGCTGGGCGATCGTTCCAGAGAGTGGCGCAGGGCGCGCGCGCCGGCGGCCGCGGAGCCGTCTGGACACAGGCTCTTGGGACCTCAATTGTATCAAGCAGCGCGCGCAAGTCGCACTGGGCTTGTTCTGCAGGACTGCCTTCGCGCGCGCCGCGGAGCTCTCGCGGGCGCTGAGAGGCGATCGCTTCGCCTTGCTCTCTAATCCAAAAGAGTTCGCCTGCCCGCCCCGCGCCGCTTCCCCGCTCGAGTCGTGGCCCAGGGCGGCCCCCCTCGTTTGTCCCCAACCAACTTGCGTTGCTGGGTCCTCGTTTTGAAGAGAGGCCCCTTTCGAAATTGTATTAAAGCAGAAATCTGCCTCCAAGAGAGCACCCAGTACTCAACAGGCCCCGTCTCCAGGAAAGCACCGGGCACTCAACAGGCCCCGCCTCCAAGAGAGCACCCAGCACTCCACGGCCCCCGATACCAGAGAGGCCCCTTCAAAGTTGCATTAAAAAAGAAATCCGCCTCCAAGAGAGCACCCGCTACTCAACAGGCCCCGTCTCCAAGAGAGCACCCAGCACTCAACAGTCCCCGCCTCCAAGACATCACTCGGTACTCAACAGGCCCCGCCTCCAAGAGAGCACCCAGTACTCCACAGCCTCCGATGCCAGAGAGGCCCCTTCGAAGTTGCATTAAAAAAGAAATCCGCCTCCAAGAGAACACCCAGTACTCAACATGCCCCGTCTCCAAGAGAGCACCCAGTACTCAACAGGCCCCGCTTCCAAGACAGCACCCGGCACTCATCGGGCCCCGCCTCCAAGAGAGCACCCAGTACTCCACAGCCTCCGATGCCAGAGAGGCCCCTTCGAAGTTGCATTAAAAAAGAATTCCGCCTCCAAGAGAGCACCCAGTACTCAGCCGGCTCCGTCTCCAAGAGGGCGCCCAGTACTCAACGGGCCCCGTCTCCAAGACAGCACTCGGCACTCAACAGGCCCCGCCTCCAAGAGAGCACCCAGTGCTCCACAGCCTCCGATACCAGAGAGGCCCCTTCGAAGATGTATTCAAAAAGGATTCCGCCTCCAAGAGAGGGACACAGAGGATAGTAGTCGGGGAGGGGGTTAGACGCAGCAGTTCGAGCAAGATGTCGGGAGTTGGGTGAGATGTAGTGAGTTAGGAGTATAGAGCACCCAGCACTCAACAGGCCGCGTCTCCAAGAGGGCACCCAGCACTCAACAGGCCCCGTCTCCAAGACAGCACCCGGCACTCAACAGGCCCCGCCTCCAAGAGAGCACCCAGTACTCCACAGCCTCCGATACCAGAGAGGCCCCTTCAAAGTTGCATTCCCAAAGAATTCCGCCTCCAAGAGAGCACCCAGTACTCAACAGGCCCCGTCTCCAAGAGAGCACCCGCTACTCAACAGGCCCCGTCTCCAAGACAGCACCCGGTACTCAACAGGCCCCGCCTCCAAGACAGCACCCAGTATTCCATACCAGAGAGGCCCCTTCGAAGTTGCATTAAAAAAGAAACCGGCTCCAAGAGAGCACCCAGTACTCGACAGGCCCCGTCTCCAAGAGAGCACCCAGTACTCAACAGGCCCCGTCTCCAAGACATCATTCGGTACTCAACAGGCCCCGCCTCCAAGAGAGCACCCAGTACTCCACAGCCTCCGATACCAGAGTTGCCCCTTCGAAGTTGTATTAAACGAGAAGTCCGCCTCCAAGAGAGCACCCAGATCGCAACAGGCTCCGGGACGCCCAGTACTCAACAGGCCCCATCTCCAAGTCAGCACTCGGTACTCAACAGGCCCCGCCTCCAAGAGTGCACCCAGTATTCCACAGCCTCCGATACCAGAGAGGCCCCTTCGAAGTTGCATTAAAAAAGAAACCCGGCTCCAAGAGAGCACCCAGTACTCGACAGGCCCCGTCACCAAGAGAGCACCCAGTACTCAACAGGCCCCGTCTCCAAGACATCACTCGGTACTCAACAGGCCCCGCCTCCAAGAGAGCACCCAGTACTCCACAGCTTCCGATATCAGAGAGGCCCCTGCGAAGTTGCATTAAAAAAGAAAATCGCCTCCAAGAGAGCACCCAGTACGCAACAGGCTCCGTCTCCAAGAGGGCGCCCAGTACTCAACAGTCCCCATCTTGAAGACAGCACTCGGTACTCAATAGGCCCCGCCTCCAAGAGAGCGCCCAGTATTCGACAGCCTCCGGTACCAGCGATACCAAGAGGGAGGGGGATGGGGAGGGACAGGAGGAGGAGGAGGAGGAGGAGGAGGAGGAGGAGGAGGAGGAGGAGGTGGAGGAGGCTGGGGAGGGGGGAGGAGGAAGAGGAGGAGGAAGAGGAGGAGGAAGAGGAGGAGGAAGAAAGGATGAGGAGGTCGGGGGGCGGAGGAGGAAGCGGAGGAGGGGGAGGATGGGGGGGATGAGGAGGCGTGGTGGTGTTGCATGTGTGGCGTGGTGCGGTGGTGCTTCAGGGAGCGCGCGGGCGCCCGCCCGCCCGACTCGCCGCTCGCCCGTTAGGGCCCCGCCCGCCGCCCGACTCGCACGCCCGTTAGGGTCTCTCGCCCGACCCGACCCGCCCGTTAGGGTACGCACGTGCCAACTCGATGATGCATCATACTTTAATGTCCCACCCGCCCGGCCCGACCCGCCCTACAGGGTATGCACGTGCCATTTCGATGGGGCATCATAATTTAATGTCTTGCCCGCCCGACCCGACCCGCCCGTCAGGGTGCGCACGTGCCAACTCGATTATGCATCATATTTTATTGTCCCACCCGATCGACCCGACCCGCGCGTTAGGGTACGCACGCGCCAGCTCGATGATTCATCATACTTTAACGTATCGCCCGACCCGACCCGCCCGTTTGGGTATGCCTGTGTGGTACCCCGCCAGCTTGATACCTCCCCCGGGGCCCCCTTACCAAGCCAGCGGCCGCCGGCTTGGTACCCTCGCAGGCTTGGTACCCCCACAGGGGATCCCCCCTTCCAAGCCAGCGGTCGCCGGCTTGGTACCCCGCCGGCTTGGTACCCCCCTCCCCCCCAGGGGCTCCCCCCTACCAAGCCAGCGGCCGCCGGCTTGGTACCCCGCCGGCTTGGTACCCCCGCAGGGGGCTCCCCCCAGCCAGCGGCCGCCGGCTTGGTCCCCCCCCCAGGGGCTCCCCCCTACCAAGCAGGCGGCCGCCATTTGGGTGCCCCCCCAGGAGCTCACCCCTACCAAGCCAGCGGCCGCCGGCCTGGTACCCCGCCGGCTTGGTACCTCTTCCCGGGGGCTCTCCCCTACCAAGCCAGCGGCCGCCGGCTTGGTACCCCGCTGGCTTGGTACCCCAAGGGGGCTCCTCCCTACCAGCCAGTGGCGGCCAGCCGCTTGGTACCACCCGCCGGCTTGGTACCCCCCCCCCCCAGGGGCTCTCCCCTACCAACCCAGCGGCCGCCGGCTTGGTACCCCGCCGGCTTGGTACCCCCGCACGGGCCCCCCCCTATCAAGCCAGCGGCCGCCGGCCTGGTATCCCCCCCGGGTTTCCCCCTTACCAAGCCAGCGGCCGCCGGCTTGGTACCCACCCCGGGGCTCCCCTACCGTACCACCCCCCTCCAAGGCCCCCACACTACCAAGCCACAGCCGGCCGCCGGCTTGGTACCCCCGCGTGCTTGGTACCCGCCCCAGGACCCCCCCTACCAAGCCCGCGGCCGGCGGCCGCCTGCTTTGTACCCCGCCCTTTATCGCCCCCCTACCCCGCCGCTTTTGGTACCTCCCCGGGTCCTCCTCTTACCAAGTCCGCGGCCGCCGTCTTGGTAACCCCCCAGGTGCTCCCCGCTACCAAGGAGCCAGCGGCCGCCGGCTTGGTACCCCGCCGCCGCTTGGTCCCGCTCTGAGGGCCCCCCCCCCTACTCCAAGCCAGAGGCCGACGCCGGCTTTGGTAACCCAGCACCCCGCCCGGTACTGGCACCCCCCAAAAAAACGCTCCCCCCTACCAAGCCAGCGGCCGCCGGCTTGGTACCCCGCCGGCTTGGTACCTCTTCCCGGGGGCTCTCCCCTACCAAGCCAGCGGCCGCCGGCTTGGTACCCCGCCGGCTTGGTACCCCCCAAGGGGCTCCTCCCTACCAAGCCAGTCCGCCGGTTTGGTAATTCCCCCATGCAGGTGCTCTCCCTACCAAGCCCGCGGCCGCCGGCTTGGTACCTACCCCCCCCCCCCCGCCGGCCTTGGGTAACCCCCCCAGGTGTTCCCACCTCCATGCCAGCGCCGGCTTGGTCGCCCGCCTCTTGGCCGGCTTGGTATCGGGGAACCCCTCCCCCCCCCCTCCCGCCCTCCCCGATGCCGCCGGCTTGGTACCCCGCCGACTTGGTACCTCCCCCCGCCGCACGCCCCCTACCAAGCCAGCGCCGGCTTGGTACCCCGCAGGCTTGGTATCGGGAGCCATTCCCCCCCTCCCGCGCTCCCGCTATGCCGCCGGCTTGGTACCCCGCCGGCTTGGTACCCCCCGCAGCTCGCCCCCTACCAAGCCAGCGCCGGTTTGGTACCCCGCCGGCTTGGTATCCGGGGAGCCCTTCCCCCCCCGCTCTCCCGCCCTCCCGATGCCGCCGGCTTGGTACCCCGCCGGCTTGGTACCTCCCCCCGCGCCCCCGCTACCAAGCCAGCGCCGGCTTGGTACCCCGCCGGCTTGGTATCCGGGGAGCCCTCCCCCCCCTCCCGCGCTCCCGCGATGCCGCCGGCTTGGTACCCCGCCGGCTTGATACCCCCGCAGCCCACCCCCTACCAAGCCAGCGCTGGCTTTGTACCTTGCCGGCTTGGTATCCGGGAGCCCTTCCCCCTTCCTCCTCCCGCCCTCCCACGATGCCGCCGGCTTGGTACCCCGCTGGCTTGGTACCCTTCCGCCGCCCCTCCCCTACCAAGCCATCGCCCGGCGTACACTCTGCCTCCTTCCATGTTGGCCCACCCCAGCTACCCAGCCTTTTGCTTGTCCGTTTTTGCTTATGTTTCTTCAAGCTCTTTCGCGCAGGGGCCGGTTGTTTCTGGGAGGAACCGTCGTTCCCTCATGTTTTGTTGGATGTCCCTTGGTTCGTCGCAGCGCGGCTTCTCCCAGAGGCTCGCGATTTCTCCCACACGGGGCTGGCCCTGTCCACGCTCACCCCTTGCACAGAGTTTTGCGAAGGGCTGGCGTGTTTCTGGGAGGAACCCTGGTTTTCTGGCCCCCTGCGTACACAATTTGCCCAGGGCTGGCTCGATTCTAAGCACGACCTGGGCTTCCCCTCCCCCTTCCCTCTCCTCTTCCTTCCATGTTCGCCCATCCCGGCTGCCCAGCTTTTTGCCCTGTCCGTTTTTGTTTACTTCTCTTCGTGCTCTTTCGCGCAGGGGCCGGCTTGTTTCTAGGAGGAACCGTCGTTCCCTCATGTTTTTTGTTGGATGTCCTTTGGTTCGCGGCAGTGCGGCTTCTCCCAGAGGTTTGCGCTTTCTCCCACATGGGACTGGCCCTGGCCATGCTCACCCCCTGCGTGGAGTTTTGCGAAGGGCTGGCGTGCTTCTAAGAGAAACCCTGGTTTGCTCGCCCCCTGCATACACAATTTGCCGAGAGCTGGCTCGTTTCTAGGCACAACCTGGGTTTCCCCTCCCCGTCCCCATTCCCTTCTCCTCCTCGTTCCATGTTCGCCCACCCCGGCTGCCCAGCCTTTTGCCCTGTCCGTTGTTGTTTACGTATATTCGCGTTCTTTCGCGCAGGGGTCGCTTGTTTCTAGGAGGAACCGTCGTTCCCTCATGTTTTGCTGGATGCCCCCTGGTTCGTGACAGCGTGGCTTCTCCCAGAGGTTTGCGCTTTCTCCCACATGGGGCTGGCCCTGGCCATGCTCACCCCCTGCATGGAGTTTTGCGAAGGGTTCGCGTGTTTCTAAAAGAAACCCAGGTTTGCTCGCCCCCTGCATACACAATTTGCCGAGGGCTGGCTCGTTTCTAGGCACAACCTGGGTTTCCCCTCAACCTCCCCCTCCCCTCTCCTCCTCTTTCCATGTTCGCCCAGTATGCCTGCCGAGCCTTTTGCTTGTCCGTGTTTGTTTGCGTTTCTTCATGCTCTTTCGCACAATGCGGGTTTGTTTCTAGGAGGAACCGTCGTTTCCCCACGTGTTGTTGGATGCCCCCTGGTTCGTGACAGCGCGGCTTTTCCCAGAGGCTTGCGCTTTCTCCCACATGGGGCTGGCCATGACCACGCTCACCCCTTGCATGGAGTTTTGCGAAGGGCTGGCTTGTTTCTACGAGGAACGCTGGCATGCTGGCCCCCTGCATTGACAATTTGCCCAGGGCTAGTTCGTTTCCAAGTACAACCTGAGTTTCCTCTCCCCCTCCCCTTTCCCACCTCCTTCCATGTTCGCCCATCCCGGCTACACAGCCTTTTGCCCTGTCCGTTTTTGCTTACGTTTCTTCAAGCTCTTTCGCACAGGGCCGGTTTGTTTCTAGGAGGAACCGTCGTTCCCTCATATTTTGCCGGATGTCCCCTGGTTCGTGACAGTGCGGTTTTTCCCAGAAGCTTGCGCTTTCTCCCACATGGGGTTGGCCCTGGCCACGCTCGTTCCTTGCATTGATTTTTGCGACGGGCTGGCGTGGGGGAAAAGGAACCCAAAACCAAATCTTAAAGGATCTAGCACGCCAGGCACCCCTGTGATGAATCAACAGGGGACGGCGGATCGACTGGCCTTCGGCCCATCCCGCCACCGTGCCTGGGTTCTGGTTTAAAGGTCTGTTGAGTGTTCGTTGGGATCTCGTGGGAGGCTTTTCGGGGACCTCTTGGAAACACTTTTGAGGCCTCTTGGGGGCTGTTTTGGGGCCTCTGGGGGCTTGTCTCGGGCCGCTTGGGGGCCTCTTGGGGGCTCTTGGGATTTCTTGGAGCCTTTCGGAGGCCTCTCGGGGGATCCTGGAGGTTTCTGGAGGCCGAGGGCTCGAAATTTCCGTTCGGGTCCCCCGTCTGGGCCCCTTCTTGGAGCCGTCTTGGGGGCTTTTTGGGCCGTCGTGGAGGCCTCTGGGGCCGTCTTGGGGCCATCTTGGGCCGTCTCGGGCCCGTCTTGGGGGGTTTCTGGGCCGTCCTGGGCCGATCTTGGGGGCCTCTTGGGCCGTCTTGGAGCGTCGGGAAGCCGAAAACGCGAAAACCTTAAAGATTTTGACACAAATTATAGGAAAAGCTAACATGTTTGGCCTCTTCGGGCCCTCTTGGGAAGCCTCTTGGAGGCGTCTTGGAGGCATCTTGGGCCGTCCGGGGGCCATCTTGGGAGCGATCTTTCGGCGTCTTCGAGCCCTCTGGTGGCACCGTCGCGTCTCCCCGCGTGCCTCTGGAGGCCCGGTCACCCGGTCACCCGGTCACCCGGTCAGCCGGTCAACCCGTCAGCCGGTCACCCGGTCAGCCGGTCACCTGGTCACCCGCCTAAAGGGTCGGCGTGGTTAATAAGTGTTACCCTGAGTTATAGACATGTTATAACTATGCTATAAGTCTGTTATAAGTAACTATAATTTGCTATAACTAGGTTATGAACTTACTAACTTCGCTAACTTGGTCCCTCTAGTTAAGTATAGTTACGCGGAGTTAGAAAAGTTAGCAGCTCTGCTAAGTTTTAACATATGTTGGAAAATACGATGACGTGTAGGCTAGTTTCCCTTGTGTGTTCAGGGTTTTTTCAATGTTGCTATTCGTTTTTCGGCATGGCGTTGCTAGAGTGTTGCCTGTCTCCCCCCCATGAGAGTGCGATCGGTGCAATGCATTCGTGAGTTTCGAAGGGTGCATATTGCAAGATGGCAATGTTCATTTGCATAAATATGCATGCACCGTATAGGCTTTTGGCTCAACAGAGGTGGTTTCCGCGCGAGGCGTCATGACCTCCAAGCGTGAACTGAACATACAGAATGTTGTTGGGGAGATGCATACAATCAAGGCTGCGCATGAGCAGCCAGACGCCCCCGTTGCTTCTTTGTTCGAAGAGGTATGCGCCATAGCGCAGCGGCCTGGCATCGATTGCATCAGGATGGAGAGGATGCATAGCAAATACATGTTCGTGTGCATGGAAAACAAGTATGGGGATGGGGCTGTCCCGAGCGATGTGCTAGATCTTATCGTGAAAATATTCAGGAACGGTTTCAAGAACTCGGCCCTTCAAAATCCAGCGCGCATGGAATTGCAAACAGGCTCGGCGGAATATGAGAAGGTCAAAACGTTCAACGATAAGATAATGAAAGATTCTGCTGGCCAGATGCTTTTATATGAATGCGAAGCTAAATTCGCAAGCTACACGCGTGGACATGCGCGCATGGGGTTGCGTCGTTTATATGCAGAAGTTCCCGCGCCGCAGAAAGATCCAGACGATTCGACCGGATTTCACAATATGGGTTTCTTTCAATGAAGAGGTCAAGGGAAGCGCAGCCCGACTACGCAAAGGCTTGCGATGAGGGCATTGAATGGAAGGTCTTTCGGTATGAATTTGTCAGAGCGTTCCCTTGGATTTCAAACCTTGCCCAGGAGGCAGGCAACGCGGGGCAGCAGATCGCACGCTGCGAGCCCCGATTGAGCCTGAAGTTCAAGATCGCATCCATTGCGAACCGTTTGGCTAACCAAGGAGGCAAGATCGATTGGCCGAGGGCCATTCAAGAGGCGACTCGCGCGGGTTCCCTCTTCCCCGGGGAAACCGACGGATTGGCAACGCATGTGAAAGAGATGTCGGGTGGTTTGGGCGAGCCAATTTTCCTCCGCGAATTGCGGGGCTTCTCGCGGCAATTAACTGCCCAGTGCGTGGTCACAGGCGCCATGGCGAAGAGCCTCGCCGAAGTGAAGATCAAAAACGAGGGGGGCTGCGGCGACATTCAAACTCGCACGCATGAAAGCCGCGGCGGCCGCGAGTGGCAAGTGCGCCACGGACGGCCATCAGATGCTCTTTAAGGCCAGGTGACGTGTCCGCGCTGCCTGGTGACAAGAAGGCTACAATTGCGCTGCGTGCGGGTAAATTCTTGCAGAAGGTGCGAGAGATCATTATATATATAACGCTCGCATACGGCACCATCGTAGGGTTGACTGGCGTTCGCGTCGTGCATTTCGTGTTCAACAAACCAGGTGAACGATTAGGCAGCGCCACAGCGTTGCCAGATATTGGCGCCAGCTTCTGCACTGCGTTGGCAACGCATGTGGGCAAACCAGTGGAAAGCCCATGGGGGGGTCAAGGCCGCCCTTGCAGGAGCGCCCAAAACGGCGACAAGCTCGGGCGTGAAGGAGTATACTGCGACAGGCGCATGGCCCAGCCAGGCAGATAAGTTGTCGGAGAGAGGCTTCGTGTCGAAAGAAAAGCTTTGCTTGGCGAAGGGTGGCGACAGGGACAGCGCGTTCGAGTTCGCTGGGGTCGATGCGAAGGGTGTGAAGTTGATGATCGGGAGTGAGACAGTGGTTGAGAGCATTGACGAGGTGCTAAATGGGAAGTGCGTCTTGAGCACGAATAAGGACAGGGCAACATGCGATCTCGTCGCAACCCGACCTTCGATTGTTTTGGCGACATCTCTCTCTCCCTCCCTCTCTCTCTCTCTCTCTCTCTCTCTCTCTCTCTCTCTCTCTCTCTCTCTATATATACATGTATATACACACGCCCGTCCTCTATTTCATCTGTCTATCCATCTCTGTACATATATAGTGCCCCCCCATCTCTCTCTCTCTCTCTCTCTCTGTCTGTCTGTCTGTCTGTCTCCCTCTCTCTCTCTCTCTCTCTCTCTCTCTCTCCTCTCTCTCTCTCTCTCTCTCTCTCTCTCTCTCTCCTCTCTCTCGTTCCCCCCGCTCGCTCTCTGTCTATGAGTCCCCCGCTCTATGTATGTTTAACGATCCATTCGCCCATCCAGTGCTAGGCCTCTCGCATGCCCCCCGCCCCCCCCATCCTTCCCAGGAAATAATCGAAAAGTTAGCTGACCACGGCCCCATGATGAGCGTCGACTGGCAGCGATCAGTTGAGGAGGCGAAAATCAGAATCGCCTCGGACGACATGCGCGCCCAGCATTCAGATTGCTTGCAGGGCATCACTGGCGTAACATCGCCTGTTAAGTATCGGTCTATCACTGCCACGCGTGCATTCAAAGCAGGAGAGATAGTGTTTGCCCGGCTCACTGCGAGCATCGTCATGAAGAATTCCAGCGAAGACTCACCAAAAGGGAGCGTGTTTGCGAAGTCGCGCACGGACCTCAAAGGCACCATTTTCAACATCGCGTTGCTCCCCACTGGCGGCATGGAGATGCCCAAGCTGCAGGCGAATACAGGTGTAGGGGGGCTGGCAAAGGCCCCTGGCCCCTTAGTCATTCCATTTTGGTTCGCGCAGGAGTCGACCCCAAAACTCAATGCAAACATGAAGGTCGCGACCATGAAGTCCGATGTGATACCGTTTGTGTCTGCGCAGGTGCTGACCAACAATAGCGACGTCGCGAAGGGGGGCGCGCTGATCGCACCGCTGGCATCGCTCATGCCAAAGCGCAAGGCTGAGGATGCGCCTGCCCCCACAGTGAAGAAGTCTGGGAAGTGGCGATGCATGCATACATCTATGCAGTATTTATAAACGCGCGTTCGATTGCAATATGGCCATTTGCAAAACGTCGCTCCACCCTCCCACGTCGGCAAGCGCATTGCCGTGAGTTGTCACTCGCATGCCGCATGGACGTCGGCAATCGCTGCCTTGTCCGTAGGCGTTTCCACTCGAGTTTTGTTTTTGCAATCGCGCCCGTGATTGTGCAAATGCGCACTGTCATCGAGGGGGGTGCATTGAAAGACCCATGGACCCCCAGACAGATTATCCAAACGGCTGGTTCGCTATTCTCGGGGCTGTCGAAGAGCGATCACAAGCTTCAGAACTTCATCGGAACCCCGAACCCCACAAAGTCAAACGCTCCCCTAGCGCACAACACTTTCTTTGGTGATCTGATGAAGATGAGGGGCGCCGCGTGTGATGATGCGATCTGGCAACGCATGAAAGAGACCGGCCCATTGCTTCAGGACGATGCCGATAAGGCCTCGATCGTCAAGATCAATCGGGGTATACTCGATGCATCTCTGATGCCAGAGACCGCGACTGCCTCGTTCCCAGCGGTGGAGTGCACGCACGGCGGCCAGCACTTGAAGCACGATGCCATCACGTTGACGTTTCTGTTCGAGTTCAAGGCGTGCAAGAAGGTCTCGATCGAGTGTGTACCTGCTGCTATGGAGTACGTGCGCGTTGCAGCGGTGGCTGCAGCGATCGACGCGCATGACCGAGAGAAGCGATCCAGGTCCACGTCTGGCGTCACTGGCGTAGTTTGCGACAGGCGTCGCAAGACAGTGTTCATGACGATACGTGGTACAGACGGCATGCCGCAACGGGTGCAATCTAAAGTGGATGGTTGGGAACCAGTATACATCGCTCAAGCTGCACAAAGTCTGCAGGACAACATCACACCTGCCACCGAGGGGGACGATATGGTCGACGATGATGATGGCGACGGTTCGCCTGCTGACCAACCTGGCGAAGATTCGCCTGCGCGCGGCGTCGATCCAGAGAACGCGTCCGAGTGATCGCGACTAGCACGCGCTCGCTCGCTCACCGTCTGACTCCCCTCTCATCCCCATCCCTCTCCCTGTTGTTTTCTATATCGCTCCTCGAGCATCAGTCCGAACTATCAGATCTCTGGAGTGCCAAAATCGTGCACCATCACATCTGGATCAGAAGCGCCAGTGACCTTGCTCGCGACAGCGCTCGCGATGCTGTCGCCCGCACTCCTGTCACTGCGGGCGTCGATGCCCTTGCCGCTGTCCTTGCCGCAGTCGTAGGCGCCGCCCTTGCCACCGTCGTAGTCGCTGCCCCCACCGTCGTAGTAGCCCGCGTCGCTGCCCGCGGGCGTGTCACCGTCGTGGGTACTGCCCTTGCCGCCGTCGTAATAGCCATTGCCGCCGTTGTGGTAGCCCTTGCCGCCGTCGTGGTAGCCCTTGTCGCCGTCGTGACAGCCCTTGCCGCCGTCGTATCCGCTGCCCCTGTCACCGTCATAGTTGCCGCCCTGCACACAATTCTTCTTGTTCCACTCGATGTACTTCGTCTGCTGCCGTCGTAGCCATTGCTGATCGCTGCCCTTGCCACCGTCGTAGTAGCCCTTGCTGCCCTTGCCATAGTCGTAGTAGCCATCGCTGCCCTTGCCACCGTCGTAGTAGCCATTGCTGCCCTTGCCGCTGTCGTGCTTGCCGCTGTCGTAGTAGCCATTGCTGCCCTCGCCATAGTCGTAGCCATCGAAGCCCTTGCTACCGTCGTAGTAGCCCTTGCCGCTGTCGTAGAAGCCGTCGTCGCTGCCCTTGCCACCGTCGCAGTAGCCAATGTCGCTGCCCTTGCCGCCGTCGCGGTAGTAGTCATCGCCCTTGTGGCCGCTGCCCTTGCCACCGCTGTGGTAGTAGGCATCGCCCTTGTGGCCGCTGCTGTCGCCACTGCCCTTGCGGTCGTCGTCGCCGCCCTCGTGGCCGCTGCTGTCGCCGCTGCCCTCGTGCATCTCCAGCGTCAGCCTCTTCGTCTCGCGCTCTGCGTCGTATGCGCGTTGGCGCTGGCGCTTCAACTCTTCATGGAACGGGGGGGGGGGTGCTATGAACCCTACCCACCCGCCCCTTCTCATCCCCTCCGTTCCCCCTTCTCATTCCAAGCTCCTCGTTCAGCTCGGCGAACGCCGCCGAAATCGCTGACCTCGCGATGGCATCGAGGATCCCCTCGTCGAACGCGGTGCCATCACCGCGGCTGGCGAGATGGCCCCCGAGGGACCTTGGGACCCATGGCATAGGGATGTCCCCCGATGGGTCCTGGGAGGGCCGCGGGGGGACGCGGCCCTGCATGGGGCCTCGGAATTGAGCACAAACGGCGGTGAACCCCTCCGTCGTCGCCGTCGTCGTCGTCGTCGTCGTCGTCGTCGGCGTCCGTCGTCGGCGTCCGTCGCCCGTCGTCTGCCGTCGGCCGCCCATAGTGTTTCACTTCTGTATTTGGGGTGCATGCAGCTAGTATAGCAACACGCATGCGTTGCGGTGCACCGCATGGGGTTGCATGGCGCAGAAAAAGGACAGCGCACGCATGTTGCATACGATTGCATCGACCATCCGCAGCAGCCTCACCTCCATATCCTCGTCCGTTGCCATTTTTCAGGCCCAAGCGTTTGTGCCTTCGCGTCAGCGCGGCGCTGCGCCACGCGCAGCCCCACCAGCGCAACCAGCAGCGCACCACGCGCAGCAGCACCCGCGCAACCAGCAGCGCACCACGCGCAGCAGCACCAGCGCCATGGACGAAGCTGCGGCGGCGCTCCTCCTGGACGCGGCGGAGGACCTCAACCGTCGCCGCCGCGGCGGCAGTGCTGCCGAGCCGCAGCCAGCGCTGCGGCCGCCAGCGCCGCCGCCGCCGCTGCGGCCGAAGTCGAAGCTCGGGCCGCGGCAGCCTGCGGCCCCGCCTGCGGCGAAGCACTACGGGCCGCGGCCGCCGCCGACCGCCCCGCCGCCGCAGCGCGTGAGGCAGTGCACGGCGGACCAGCTGCTCGACCTGTTCGACGTGGCGCCCGCGATGAGCCCGAGCATGAACCAGATGCACGGCCTGCAGCACTTCGTTCAAGACGACGACGATTACGGCGACATGGGCTACTACGACGGTGGCAAGGGCAGCGCGCGCGACGGTGGCAAGGGCAGCGGCTGCGACAGTGGCAAGGGCAGCGATATGGGCTACTACAGCGGTGGCAAGGACAGCGCCTGCGACGGCGGCAGGGGCAGCGGCGCGGGCTACTACGATGGTGGCAAGGACAGCGCCTATGAAGGTGGCAAGGGCACCAGTGGCAAGGGCAGCGATATGGGCTACTACAGCGGCGGCACGGACAGCGCCTACGACGGCGGCAAGGGCCGCGACTACGACGGTGAGGAGCCACAGCCGAAGAAGCGCCCATGCAAGCGCAATGGCTAATACGAGCGCGAGGACGACGACCACTACTACCACAGCGGTGGCAAGGGCGATGACTACTACCACATCGGTGGCAAGCACGATGACTACTACCACAGCGGTGGCAAGCACGGTGGCAAGCACGACAGCAGCAGCTACTACGGCAGGCGTGGCCGCTACTACGACAGCAGCCAGAACGACGCCGGCTACCACGACAGCGGCCACGACGGCGACAAGGGCAGCGACCACAAGGACTACTACGACGGTGGCAAGGGCAGCGGCCACAAGGGCTACTACGATGGCGGCAAGGGCAGCGGCCATAAGGGCGGCGACGACGACTACTACGTCCCGCGGCCGCGCGGCGGCAATCACATCCGCCTCGCCAAGGCCCTGGCGGTGAAAGAGCTGGTCGAGGGCTTCGATGGCTACGCCTACCAGCAGATGAATACATCGAGTGGAACAAGAGGCTCCGCGCGAATGTGTGGAGGGAGGCGCAGCGCGCGTGGCGCGATGCCAACCTGTCGTAGGACAGTGGCTACTGCGACGGTGGCAAGGGCCGCGTCGGTGGCTACTACAGCTGCGGCAGGGACAGTTGCCACGGGCTGCCACGACGGCGGCAAGGGCTGCCGCGACTGGCGGCAAGGGCTGCTACGACCAAGGGCTGCCACGACGGCGGCCAAGGGCTGCCGCGACAGGCGGCCAACGGCGGTCACGGCAGGTGATGCATCGCTAGTTCTAGGCTCACGCGCTGCCTCCCGATCTCTTCGCAATCGCGACTGCGAGAACAGGTTCCCCCCTCCTCTCCTTCTGAAGCGATCAGAGGCTCAGTTGTCGTATATGAGTTTCTCATATGCGACAACTGCGTCGTATATGAGAAACTCATGCACGACAAACCCGGCGTGGTAGGGTTGACGACATCGCTGTCGTATATGAGTTTCTCATATACGACAAAGTTGTCGTACATGAGTTTCTCATATACGGCAGCGGGGTGGTCGGATCACAGTTTCCTGGTGGCGAGTCCTGGTGGCGACGATTTGAGCTGCCTTGGATCATTCCAGGGGTGAAATTTCGGTCGACGGGTTTGCATTTGGGGTCATTCGTGATCAGTTGATAGTATACACCTCCCGCTCCTGTAGTTGACGTCTTGTCTAGGATCCACAGATGTGCATCTGTTGTGGATAATTTAAGCGGCTGCGATGATTGTTCTCGGCCCCACGGCGTGTGCGCAGATACACGCCGCCCCAGGGGCCACGAGCCGCAAAAAAAAAACGGTGCAGCATCATCCTCGCAGTATCGTCCCCGCAGCCCGTCCTCCATGGCCCCTCCTTTGTTGCCCCCGTCGCCCGTCCATCGTCGTCCTCCAGCGTTCGCTCATCATCCGCCCATCGTCCTTCCCTCGTTGCTTTTATGTTCCGCCGCTCGTTTCCCATCGTTACCTCATCGCCTCATCATCAGCATCGTCATCGCCACCACCGCAATCGGTCTTCGTCGTCGTCGGTCACCACCGTCACCACCACCTTCGCCATCGTCACCAGCTCTCCTCCACCGCCTCGTCCCATTCCCAGCGTTCAGTCGACGCTATCAGATATCCAGGTCCTCGTTCGCTCGAGGTCATGTGCCCCCCCCGCCCCGTGTCACCTCGTTTTCTCGATGTGGTGTGTCGCATTGCCCTCGTGGTCGCCGCCGCCGCCGCCGCCGCCGTCGCCGTTGCCGTTGCCGTCGTCCTCGTCGCCGTCGTCGTCGCCGTCGTCGTCGTCCTCGTCGCCGTCGTCGTCGCCGTCGTCGTCGTCATCGTCGTCTTCGTCACCGCCGTTGTCGTCGTCGCCGTCGTCGTCGTCGGCGGCGCCGTCGTGCGCCGACCCCCTCCAGAGCGGCGCCGTCCTGCGCGCGCCCCCTCCGCGGCCAGGGGGGTCGGGGCGCGGCGACGGCGACGACGGCGACGATGGTGGCGACGGCGACGGCCACGAGTGGGAGCATGAGATAACGATGGGGAGGAGAGTGCGGACGGAGAGGATGCGTGGCACGGGAGGTGGTTCAAACTTAGTGCAACGAATGTGAGGGCGGGTGGAGGGGCGGCGATCAACGTTGATGTTGTGGAAGGATCTCCAGGATGGCATACGACGAATGCTGCGGCGGGGAAGAGGGGCGGATTGCGATGATGAGTATGAAGGTGATGACGACGAACGATGACGATGATGATGATGAGGATGCCGACGATGACGACAGTGACGGTGATGATGATGATGTGAGGCGACGGCGAACCACGGCGTCGGCGCCGACGGCGGTGCGAATGTGAGAGGGGGGATGATGTGATATTGCATTGTGCGACTAAGTCGCAATATGCATCTCGGCCGTAGCCGTTGTGGTACGCGAGGCGCGTCTCTCTCGCGCGAGGCGTCTGCGCGCCGCTGTGCACATCATGCCTGCGATGTCCGCCCAACTCAAGGCATTGCGGGCCCAGCGCCGTCGCGGGGACAGGGCGGGCTCCAACGCCGCGCGCACGGCCACCGTCAGGCACGTGAAATACACTAAATCACAGGCGAAGAATAACGACAATAAGGTTGAGCTCGTTATGTAGTCTTTATGTTTCGTAGTGTTGGCTACTATACTGACTTGCATTGCGTTGCATGTATACGCGTGTTGATACACACGTGTACGAATCATTGTATTGCGTTGCTGTGGTTCGATTCGACACCCCAATCGCTTCGTGTGTTACAGGGTTTGAATGTTTCCAGGTGTGGGTTGGTAGGGTCGTGTTCACGCCATATCCTCCCCTCCCCGAACGGTAGATGCGGCGTTCAAGAAGCTGGAGCGAGCCATGAAACAGGCGGAGGCCGCCGAGGAGGTGTTCCGCATGGTTTTGCGGGGGGCAGAGGTGTGGAGGAATGTGCACATTCGCGCAGCTGGTCGCCTCGTTGCAGTGGGTGGCCTCACGCGGGCACGGGGCCGCAAGGCCCTCGGCGTCGCGTAGTGCGCTCTAGCAGCTTTGCGGGGTTAGCTACAGGGTAGCGGGGTAGCTACTAGGGTCGCCCATGCGTGCAAACGCATTCATCGTATCGCTTGTGGCGCTGCGTGCAACAATGCAACGTCATGCACATGTGGGTCTGCACGCCAGTGGGGTCTATAGGGCGGCGCTACGGCGGCAATCGAGCCTTTCGTAAGCATTTTGGCCCAAGGTGTGCGCGTGTGCGTGTGTGCGCGCGCAGGCCCTTGCACGTAAACTGTTCCGGCTGCAATGGTGAAGTTCACCAAGCAGAAGGCGATGGAGGCACAGGGTCGTCATGAGCTTAGGGGGGAGCGTGAGGAGCGGGCCCGCCAGAAGAAAGAGATTGTCAAGGCTGCGAACAAGGATGTGGCGTCGACTCGCTCCCGTGTGAAAACACTGACCAAGAAGGCATGCATGCGGTTAATAACGTATTGCTAATTAAGTTCCCCGCCCCATGACAACGGCCATCCCCCACCCTGACCCCCAGCGGCCTCAACAGGCAGATGTCGACTACGCCGCGTTCCTCAAGGCGAAGGATGAGTGGATGAACTCAATTCTGGACCGTGGGGCTGCGATCGAGTCGCACAGCGTCGCAGTCGCATGGCTTGAGCATGCGGAGTCCATGGGCGTGGCCTGATCCCGAGTCGGATCGCGCACTAGAAATGCAAGCTGTAAAGCCGTGCGACGTGTGTCGAACTATCTTGCATCTGTTGCATTAACATCATGCACATGATTGCATACGATCCCGCTTGTGGTTTGCGGTCTGGCCGCAGAGTGGCAACGACGACAGCGAATCAGGGGAGGGGATGTGCGGATGAGGGTGATTGGCGACGGCGCGGGGGGCTGCACCATTGTTGCCCCCCCCCAATGCACCCCCCACCGCGGTCGGGCCGCCCTGCACTTGCATGTGATGTTGCAGTCGGCATCTTATCCGTATCCCATTTGGCCCGCGAGTCTGACGTTCGATATCCACTTGCCACGTCGCGATCTGTCGCGCCATCTACTTGCGTTTACTTCGCAATGACGTCCGTGCCAAACCTTTTCGCTGAGCTAAACCTTATGCACGAATGGGTGCAAACTCAGATAAGCTGTGCGTTGGATCCCGCCGCAGTGGCCAAGGGTCAATTTGACCAGTTGCTCCTCAAAGTTGACAATCTGGGAAACTTGAGCACTGGACCATTGGAGCTCGCGAGAGCTTGCCCAGCTTTGTCGGCCGTTGGTAACAAGACTGGCTTGTTGGGATACACCAGCGGTTCTAAGAAGTGGCAGGAGGTAACCATCTTCTCTAAATGCCTCACAGCGACTGAGCTCGCTAAGTTGAAGGTGGGATTTATCAGAGAAGGCGCGTGTAAACATTGCGGTCAACCGTGCAGCGCTAATTGGCATGCGTGCGTTATCTGGAAAAAAAGTAAGGCGCGAGTGGCGGCTGTGGTGGCACATGCCGTTGGGAAATGTGACAATGCAGGTGCGTGGATGAAACTATTGAAGGATGTGAAGAAGAAGTTGGGCGCAGCTGTCGCTGCGAAAGCGCGGGCCAAACGCGGGTGCAGGACGATCTGGGATTACGGCACCATCGACCAGATGCATAGCGAGGCATGGTGGGGAGAGGCGCATGACAACGCCGAAGGCCCATACATGGAGGACACGGGTGCCGACGAGCCCGAGTTCGTGCGAGGGTCTTCCAGCAAGATCATGAAGACTACCACCGTTGAGCCCGTCGCGCCCCCCCCCCCCACGCCAAGGCCGCGATGCCAGATATGACGGTTGGTGGGCAGATGCATATGCGCCAGAACATGTTCGGGGGGCAGTTGGCCGCGGCTCCCTTCGCCAATGTGGCACTCCATGGAGGACATGCAGCTGGGTCTGCAGGAGCGTCTACAGGGGTGCACACAGGGGCATCTTCAGGGGGCTGCCCTCTGGAGCCACCAAAGGCGAAGCTTCCGCCTCGCGAGGAGCCAACGCTCGGCACGTCGGTTGATGACGAAGAGCCCGATGCCAACCTGAGCGACGAGGAGGCCGCCCTGCGCAAGCTGCTCGCCACCAGGGCGAAGGCGGCGGCCGCGGCGACGGCCGCGCGCAAGCGCCCCGCCGCGGCTGGCGACGCGGTCGCCGATGCCGCCGAAGCATATGCATCAGAGGACGCAGAGCAGCCGAAGAGCACGGGCAATGGCAAGGGCAAGGGCACCAAACACAAGCACAAAGGCCATAGCACATGCAAGGGACGCGGCAAGGGCAGCAAGAGCACGGGCAATAGCACGGGCAAGGTCGTCGCGAAGAGGCCCTCAAGCCACGTCGCGAAGCCGAAGGTGCTGCCGCCGCCTGCGAAGGCGGGGAACCTCCACCACAGGGCTGGCTACGTCATGACCCAGAACGACAAGCAGGCATATCGCTCCGTAGTGGGGCGGAGCGACAAGAGGATCAAGTGGGGCCCTGGCGTGCGCTCGCGCGCTGAGGCGTGGTCCGTTGCTTTGGCGTTCATCGACGATCGGTCGTAGGCCAGCACATCTCATCGTTTGTTGTTGCAGCGATGTATTCGCTTGTGCATCTGTGGTGTAAAACAAATACGGTGCGATCGTCGCATCCTGTCTCGCTCGTGTCGGTTGCGTTGCGGTCATCGCATATCGCATCAGTCCGTAAGCATTTTGGCTGGTATGGCGTCGGGTCCGCGGCCGAAGCGGTCCCGAACACACTCCGAGGCATTAGTTGAGGTCCACCGCGGCCCGTATGTTTCCCAGGCAGCATTGTCTCACGTGCTCACTCACATTCGTGGCAATGGGTTGCCAGACGCTGTCTCGCGGGGGTCCAAATATAGGGCATATGAGAAACATGTGGTCAGTGATCGTAACACATATGGCCTTATATTGAATGGCATGCAGATGCCTGTTGGCGACGATGACGATGGGGGCACATTTGAGAATTGGGTATGTAACCCAGGGGCGTTCGTGTACGCCACACGCAAGAAAAGCAGGCCGTTCAGGTCATTGATGCGCCAACAATTGCACAAGCACCCATGTTCTTTAGTTGTGCCTTGGAAGATAATTCTTTGTTTCGATGATATATCGCCACGCGATCCTCTCGCGAAAGGCAAAGGCTACCGTGGTATGGATATGTTGGAACCCCTGAACCCCTCCGACTACCGTACAACTCGTACTTGAGTACAACTGGTACTATCATGTCCTATCGCGCAGTTGTTCCTAGAGAGCACGTTGTCCTGCCGTGCAAATATTCGAGTGCAGCTGGTATCATATAACAGCTGGACTCTCACTTACAGTCTCGGCTCTCACGCTTTTCTTCCTCTGGTTGCGCTTGGGGGGGTGGGACCCCTCGCGCGGGCACCCCCGCGGCTGGGAGTTCATTCCTCTTCCGGAATTTGAGGGGGGGGTAACCCCCGTGCTCGAACCCCATCGCCAGGGTTTTTTTCTTTCCTCCGCGGAAACCGGACCCCCTGGGTTCTTCGGCGCGCCCCATTTTTTTTTTCTTTCCGGTTGGGCCTCCATGGGTCTTAGGTTGGAGTCACCCGGGTGATGTATGGATGCTGTGTACTGTTTTTTCCCGAATTTGACGAACACTTGCAAACCGAAGATC
This sequence comes from Prorocentrum cordatum, assembly GCA_963575745.1. Lineage (NCBI taxonomy): Eukaryota > Dinophyceae > Prorocentrales > Prorocentraceae > Prorocentrum > Prorocentrum cordatum. Next base: position 83,335 of record CAUYUJ010016120.1, read on the forward strand.
TATGGTTCACCCTCAGCACCGCGCGCGTTGCCAAGGTGAAAGATATGCCTGGGGGGCATCGGGCAATCTATCCGCATGATGCTCAGCGAGCTCTTTTTTTATAGATCGGGTGGCGTTAACTTTGAGACAGCGGGGGTTACGCTGGATGTATCTGCGTCGGGTGACGCAACAACATACGCAACGATAGTTGCGAGGTTGGCGTGTGCTATAGGAGACGAGGAGGCATTGAGGGAGCTTCATATGAACAAGAGGCACGCTGGCTCTAAGCCGCGCGCAATTTGCAGGAACGTCCTTAACAAGAAATTCGGTTACACGCAATTCGATTCTTCAGGGGCACACGTTGATGATACCTTCCTTGACAAAACTCGAATACAACACCGACGCGACAGTCGTCGCGATCGTGGAGGGGTGGCGCCCTGATTGGGAGAGGTACCAGCGAGACGAGCTCACAGACGCGCAGTGCACATCTGTGACGCAGGTGAAAGGTTGGAATTTCCATCCAACGCATGTCGTACTGGACCCGTTTCTTAGATACTTGGTGACGACATTCCTCTGCTTCGATTGGATGCACGTATATTTCGTTAGTGGTATTTTTGATCGGGAAGTCAGGGCCCTCCTAGAGCACAAAGATTCCAAGAAACTGTGCAGCGCCAGCGACCTCCACGATAACTTCATGAAGGGGACATGGCCATCCAAGCACCACTCTGCTGCAACAGTCTGGGAAACGGGAGACTTCCAGGCGAGTGCCTCGCAAGAGCTATCTGCGATTCCCGCGCTGGCTCTATGCATCAGGCAAGTCATTGCCACTACGCCATCATGCGATGCAGTCGCAGACCAGATAGCAAGCATGCTGGCGTTATGTGACGCCGTGGATGTTATTCTCTGCGCGTCGAGGCGATTGCCATGCACACGCGACGAGGTTGAGTCAGCAGCGTCGAAACATTTGGAGCTCCACCAGCGCGCATATGGTGCCGAGTATTGGGTGTATAAGCATCACATGGCTATCCACTTGGCTGATATGTTTGAGAGGCATCGTGCTTTATCATGTTTTGTCCAAGAGCGGAAACGCAAACATGTCAAAATATTTGCAAAGGACCACCTGTGCAAGACGAGGCCCGAGAAGGCTGTAATGATCCAGCTCACGGCTCAGCACATGCATGATCTACAGAACATCCGCGGGCTGTCACTGGAGTGCGAGTTCGAGTGCGCCACAGCTGCAAGCAAACGTTTGGCGAGTGCTTTGCAGCAGCTGCGGCCAGGCACGCATGCAGCAGTCTCGACCATTGAAGCGCACGCCGAACATGGAGGACAAATCAAAGGTGGTGACATAGTTTTAATGGGTCGCGATCGTGGCCACGTTGCAGTCCAAGTGTGGTTCCACGTGAAATGCGACGGCGATCCGCCGCAGAGCTGAGTTCAGATTCTGATTACAAAGCATGTGCATGCGAGCGAACACTTTTCTAGGCATGTCATCGCTGATGCCCGCGATCCCGTTCTCATCCCCTTCAGTTCGTTGAAATCTCCAGTTGTTTACAGGAGAGTTGGCTATCATATCACGTGCATTTGGCCCGTTGAATACCGTAGTTTGTTCTGTTAGCGCATACTTTACAAACAAACACATCGATATGCAAAGAAACCAACATGCAATCTTCAAAAAAACAAAATGCACGTTCCAAAAAAACCTCAGGTATAAGCCACAAAAACGAGCATGCCACTCCAAAAACTCCAACACGGTAACTAGTTATAACCAGTTACTAATTAGTTATAACTCCAGCTAACTATCACTAACCGACGCGTTCCTTCAAGCGGTCACCCGGTCACCCAGTCCACCGGTCAGCTGGTCAGCCGGTCACCCGGTCACCCGGTCAGCCGGTCATACGGTCAGCCGGTCAGCCGGTCCGCAGGTCAGCTTGTCAGTTGGTCATGTGGTCAGCCGGTCGACCGGTCAGCCGGTCACCTGGTCAGCCGGTCAACCGGTCAGCCAGTCAACCGGTCAGCCGGTCAGCTGGTCAGCCGGTCAGCTGGTCAACCGGTCAGCCGGTCAACCTGTCAGCCGGTCAGCCGGTCAGCCGGTCAGCCGGTCAACCGGTCATCCGGTCAATCGGTCAAAGCCGGTCGGCCATGGTCATTTGGTCAGCCGGTCAGCCAGTCAGCTGGTCAACCGGTCAGCCGGTCAGCGCCTTCATCAGCTTCTTCACGCGGTCAGCTGGTCAGCCGGTCAGCCGGTCAGCCGGTCAACCGGTCAACCGGTCAGCCGGTCAGCCGGTCAACCGGTCAGCCGGTCAAGTTGCAAAACTATTCCACCATCGCCCGATCTACCTCGATCCTCATCCTCGTCGATCCAGATCCCCTGTCGATTCTCATGGGTCCTCGATCCTCCATGCTCCTTGACCTTCGATTTTCGATGGGCCCCCCCAGGTCCAAACCGTGGCCCCCATGACCGCGCACGAGGACTGATGGAGTCATCGACGGGTCGCCCACGCAGGAAAAACGAGTTCCGTGGAACTCCCCAGTAAGGACCCTTTGAAGGGGGTTTTGCCAGGACGCGCGTGGCCCCGGGGCGTCGGAAATCATGTTCCAAAGGAGGCTTCCGGGAACGCGATCCCCCCCAAACTGTCTTTACCCCCGCACATATCGACCGCCCTCGATCCTCGATGCTCCTCGATTTTCGCCTTCGATCATCCTGGATCCTGCATCCTCCTCGATAACCCCTATCGATCCTGCATTTTTCTAGATCCTCCTGGATCTTGCGTCTTCCTGGATCCTGCGTCCTCCTGGATCTTGCATCCTCCTCGATCCTCGATGCTCCTCGATGATCCTCGGCTCAGATCGATCCTGCATCCTCCTCGATGACCCCTCGACCCTCGACACTCGGTCTTTCTCTACCCCCTTTGATGTTCGATTCTCACATTTTTTTCGATTCGTCGTGATCATCGATCCTCTTCTGCCCTCCTCAAAGTTCATCGGCCTTTGCGATGCTTTCTTTTTGATATTCAATTCACTTCGATCGATGCTTCTCGATATTCGATCTTCCTCGATCATCGATCCTCATTAGTTACAGCAAAGCATTCCTGTATGTACACATACCCATGTCGTCCACCAACATTGCTTCCGGGGCGGCGCAATATTGTAGCAGCCTCACGGTTTGCGACTAGGTTGTTTGGATCAGTCGACGCGTTCGATCGTCGTGCAGCTCTCCTCGATCCTCGATTGCCTTCGATCAGCGATCATTACCGATCCTCGACTCTTGTCGGCATCTTCTACCCTCGATCACCATCGATCCTCAGTCTTCGATCCTCAGCCCTCTTGTAATTATTCCTCGATCACCATCAATCCTCTTCGATCCTCAGTTCTCCTCGATCCTTACCATTGATCCGTTATGTTCCTGTAATTACCCTTGACCCTTTTCGATCCCCGATCCTCCTTCAACGTCGATCCTCCGTGAACCTCGCTCCTCCTCGGTCCTCGGTCCTCCCCGGTCTTCGGCGTTCTGTGACCGACCTCGGCCTTTCTCGGCCCTTCTCGATGCTCGATCCTCGATCCTGCTCAGTCCGATCCTCGATCCTCCTGGATGTTCGACCGTCCTCGATCCTCGATTGGATTCGATCATCATCGATTCTCTTCAAGCATACTCGATCTTCGATTTTCCTCGATCGCCGATGTTCGAGGGGCCCTCGATTTTGTTTGGTCCACTTTCATCCTCGAGTATCGATCCTTGTTTTTTTTTCTAGGTGTTTGTCCCCCCTGGTAGGCAATAGAAAAGAGACATAACTGGAGACACAATAGACAATGGACAAACAACAATACATGAAAACATGACAACGGTCCGTCAGTTTCTTTCACATCCTGTCGCCCCCCAGGGGCAATGGAAAGACAATCGGCAATGGAGGGACATGGGAGACAACAGGCAATGGAGAGGCAATATGCAATGGCGTCCATCAGCTTCTTTCGCTGGATAGACACTAGGCAATGGACAAAGGATAGAACAACGGTCCATCAGCTTTTTTCATTGGAGAGACACTAGGCCTTGGAGAAAGCAGGACTACGGTCCATCAGCTTCTTTCAAGGTCCTGGCGCCCCCTGGTGGGGCTGGCGGATGGTGCTGACATGTTTGGGCCACGCGGGGGCCATCTTGCACAGTATCGAGGTCACACTGGGGCCCTCTGGGGCAGTCTCGAGGCTGTCTCAGAACCTCTTGTGAGCGAGCAGACTGGCCTTAAACTTCCCTTTCGTCATCCTTCCCAATTTTCTCTCATCCCCTCCTCCTCCACCTCATCTTCCTTCTCATCCTCTGCCTCCGCCCATTCAAGATCGTCATATTTATCCTCATCGTTCTTCTCAACCTTCCTCCTGCTGCTTCTCCCACTCCTCTTCTTCCTCCTCCTTGCGCTCCCACTCATCCTTCTCCTTCTTTGAGCAGTCTTCTGTCCCTACCCCCCCTCACCGTGTAGAGACAAAATGTTACACCACTTTGCGTTGTTCTTCGCACGCATGAATCAACCCTCCTCCCCCCCAATCCACTATTGGGGACCCAGGCGCCCGACAGACTGTTGCACCACCGAGCTGTTTCGGTGATCCCGGCCCACATTTGATTTGATTGGGTGCAGGGGGAAGAGAGAGAGACGACGTCGATTGCACAACGACGTTTGATGTCGCGGGCACCAGGTGGTGCAACATTTTGTCGATGCACCGTACGTCCCCACGAATGGTCCGACGATCAGGCGCGGCCCGTTGCTCGCATGGCGCTGCTGTGCATCCTGGCGCGGCCGATACGATTCGGGTTCTGGCCCCATGCTAGCGCACGTTCTGGCCCGATCCGTCTCACGTTCCCGCTCGACCGATCTCCTGCTTCGACGCTGGTTGATCGTGCAGTTGCCGCAAGTCTTTGGTCCCATTTCGCTGCCGCCGCCGCCGCGAGCCGGCCAGCGTGTTAGAGCACCCAGCGAGCGTTCGATGTGGCAGTCCTCTCGGCATAGGGATGGGAACCCTTCGGGTTGCGCACAGACAGACTAGCCCGAGTAGCCCAGGGCGGTTCCAGCAACACCTCCCTCAACCCCGGGGCGTGGAGCGTCCCAGGGGCGCCGCCAGGGCAGCCCTAGGGTGTTGAGACCGCCCCGGCTACTCGGGGAGCCTGTTGAGGCCCTCGTGGACTACCTGGGGGCGGGGCCGTCTTGTCTGCGCGCAACCCGAAGCATCTTAGAACGGATGATCGGCAGCTGCGCGGGCCGCTCGCAGGAGGGAACGGTGAAGTATTCCGACTCATTCACTGCCTCGGGGCTCCGAGAGAAGACCGCGCTGCTGGGCAACGCGCGCGAGGGCGGCTCCGTCTGGGAGAGGGCTCGCCACCTGCCCTTCTGGGAGGCCATGGGCCCCGTCGTCTTCGCCGTCCTCCTCCTCCTCCTCCTCCTCCTTCTCCTCGTCCTCCTCCTCCTCCTCCTCCTCCTCCTCCTCCTCCTCCAGCGGCGGCTGCGGCGGCGGAACGCGATCCTGGCACTCCACGGTGGTTTGCACGGGCCCCCAGGTGACTATCCGTTTCAAGGTTCCGATGGTAACCTGGGTCATGGGGCCCGCCCCCCCCCTGCTCCCCGGATAACCTGACCTTTGTCGGTTGCGCAGGTCCGAATGAGGTATGTACGCAGGACTGGTGCGCGCGGGCATGCGTGGAGTGCCCAGAGCGAAGATTAGTTGCTTGGCTGTAGCGTAACTGCTTGGCTTTCTGGGACCCCAGGATGCGGGCGCTCTATCGTTCTCTCTCCCCTCGAGCTTTTTGGGGCCAAGCTGGGGGGCGGCCTCACGTGGACCCTGAGCCGGGGCCCCGGGCGCGCGGACCCATCGTTTTTTACATGGGAGGAGGAGGAGGAGGAGGAGGAGGAGGCGGAGGAGGAGGAGGAGGAGGAGGAGGAAAAGGAGGAGGAGGAAGAGGAGGAAAGAGAGGAGGAGGAGGAGGAGGAGGAGGAGGAGGAGGAGGAGGAGGAGGAGGCGGGTCGCCCATCCGGGGCCCAAACGATTTGCCCGCGCGGCCGTGGCGGCACGCGGCGCGAGGCGGCGCCCGCAGGGCGGCACGGCGGAGGCCAGGCGCCCGGCCGCGCCGGCTAACGCTCGCCGCTGGGCGCCGGCTGCTGCGGGCGGACTGGGGCTGCTCATGAGGGCGGCGGCGCTGAGCGCGGCGGCACCCGTGGGCAGCACGCTGGAGTTCCCAGGCATGCGGCCGCAGTGCGAGCCCATCGCGGTGTATTACGACGACGGGACGTGCAGCAAACCGATGGTGGACCAGGGCGACGCGCCCGCCGACGACGCCGAGGACTCCGAGTGGTCAGAGCCTGGCGGGCGAGAGCTATCGCCGGCGGGAGGAGCCCCGCCTGGCGATCCGCCCGAGCCGCTGGCTGCCCCGCCAGGGAAGGGCGCCTCGAACACCTCCCTCCATGATTCCTCATCAGACCCTCCAGGGATCGGGGGTTGGGGCCTGGGCTATCTCAGCTGGGAGAACCTCGGAAACCATGCCTGGTCCTGGAGGGTCGAGGGGATCGGAAGTTGGGCTCATTCTTTCGAGGCCGTCAAAGGCGCCTTCTCCACCCGACAGGATTCCGGCTGGCTGTATTCGGACGGAGGCTGGGCCCTGTACCTGGTCGACAGCTGCAGACCATCCACGCGCCCTGCGCGTGGGCCGGCTGGGCCGTTGGAGCAGCCGCCAGCATCTGCCGCGCGCGCTGCTGCTGCGCCTGGCGAGCGAACAGAAGTGGGCCGCCTCCTGCCGGCGGCGAGGTCGACGACGGCGGCCGGCGCCCGGCGGATGTGTCCCGGCCGCCCTTGACTTCGCGGTCACCTCGGGGCTGCGGGGCGACTTGCTCGCCGCCTCGGCTGCCGCGCCCGGCGCCGCGGCCGAGCGGTGCGAGGAGCAAAAACGCTTCTTCTTCGACACCGAGCGCAGCTGCGCCGCCGCCGGGATCACCTTCATTCCCATGGTGGTCGAGGCGCACGGCGGCGGCTGGGGCAAGGAGGCGCGACGCGCCCTGGCCGTCCTGGCCAAGCGCGCGGCAGACGCCACGGGGGGCGACCCCTCGCAGGTGGCGGCGGAGCACGCCCAGCGACTCTCGCATCTCCTCCGGAAGGAGAACGCGCGGGCCGTGCTCCGCAGGCTGCAGGCGCCGGTCGGGGCGCCCGCGGCCAGGCTGGCGGCGGCCACGGCGGCTAGCGCGGCCGACGCGAACCGCCGCCCTCCCCTGACCACGACCACTCCCTCCCCTGGCCACGACCGCGGCCGCCGACGCCCTGCCCCAACGACCCCCCCCTGGCCTTGGCCACGACGACGACCACCTCCGTCCGCCCCCGGCTTGCTCTGCGCTGCCTCTGCTGCTCCCCTCCCTCCTTCTGGTCAGCGTCTGTTCAGTGTGTTTTTCCTCTTGCCCCTCGTCTTCCTCCCCCTCCCCCTCCTCCTCCTCCTCCTCCTCTTCCTCCTTCTTTCGAGCAAGACTTCGTCTGGCTTAATCCGCTCAGTCAGACGTGTCTGGGCCTGCGACTCGTCAAAGACGGGCGCGCAAGTCAACCGACGGGGCGCCGCGGCAGGCCGGTGCACGGAGGTCCCCCCGCAGGGTTCCCGGGACCTTCGTGCATTTTGGGGCCTGCCCCCCCAGACCTCCTGGAGTCGTGTTTTTTTCATGGCGCTCGTTTTGTTTGTTGGTTTGTTTTCGATGTCTTGATTTGTTGTTTCATGTTTTTTTGGTTCATTGACAGCTCCTTGACAACTCTTGACAGCCTTGGATAACCCTTGACTAGTCTTGACAACCCTGACAGCCTTGGATAACCCTTGACAGAGCTTGACAACGGCCTTGACAACCCTGGACAGCCCTTGACAAGCCTTGACAGCCCTTGACAGTCTTACATATGACATTTGACAAGCCTTGACAACTTCGACAGCCCTTGATAACCCATGGCAACCTTTGAGGACCTGTCGGCAGCGCTCTAGCTGTACATTCGCGACAAACCATGACTACTACTATCGGCCCATGTTGGGCACGCCGAAGAGGCCAGCACGGCGCATCGATATCGACGCTAGCTTCGAGCAATTGCGGAAACCTAAGAAAGAGAATCCATAAATTCCCGATCGAGAATCCGCAGGTAGATTCCCGCTGGGGGAACCCATAGATTCCCGCGAACGTAACCTAATCTGGGAACCCATATATTCCCGCAGGGGAACCCATGGATCCCCGCGCGCGCGGGTGACCGCGCGCGCGGTGAAGTTCTAGATTGTCCACAATCTGAAAAACGCCATGTTGGTCTGGAAACCTAAAGTGAACGCTTAACCGAGCGGATTTCGGGTGACCCGCGCGCTCGCGCGCGCGCGACCATGGCCACCCGCGCGCGCGCGGTCGATCACTCGCACGCGCGCGCGCGTTGGATTTCTGGATTATCCACAATAGAACAGTTTACATGTAATTCCAAAAACTGAGTTCAAAATTTCTGGTGCTTTTTAAGGAGGCCGACGGTGACACGCGTCACCCGCACGGGCGGGCGACCATGGTCACCCGCGCGCGCGCGCTGGACTCCTGCATTGCCCACAACAGAAATGTTGTCATGGAATTCCAAAAACGGAATTCCAATGTTCGGTGGCCCCTGGAGGAGGCCGACGGTGACGCGCGCGCGCGTTGGAGTGCAGCATTGTCCACGGTAGAAAATTTGACATTTAACTCCAAAAGCTGAATTCAAAATTGCTGGGGCTCTTTAAGGGGGCTGGCGGCGTCGCGCGCCACCCGCGCGCGCGGGTGACCATGGTCGCCCGCGCGCGCGCGTTCTGCATTGTCCACAACAAAAAAATTGGCATGAAATTCCAAGAGCTGCATTCCAAGTTTCGCTGGCCCTTGAAGGAGGCCGACGGCGACGCCTGTCAACGCGCGCGCGCTGGAGTTCTGCATTGTCCACGATAGAACAGTTGACATGTAATTCCAAAAACTGAATTCAAAATTTCTAGGGCTCTTCAAGGGGGCCGACGGTGACACGCGCCACCCGCGCGCGCGGGTGACCATGGTCACAAGCGCGCTCGCCGGAGGTCTGCGTTGTCCACAACCGAAAAAGCAGACATGTAAAATCCAAAAACTGAATTCAAAAAATCCGTGGCCCTTTAAGGAGGCAGACGGACGCGCGGACTTTTCTACCGTGGGCAAAACAGATCTCCAACGTGCGCGCGCGGTGCTCGCAAAGTCGCCGTGTCGGCCTGGAAATTAAAGTAGCGCCTTAACGGTGACCGAGTGGATTTGGACGTTACCGACGTGCGCGGGATTTCTGCGCATACCCAGGCGAACCTTCAGCGACGTGCGCGGGTGACACGTGTCGCCCGCCCGTCGCGTGGATGTCCACTTTGTCCAGTGGCAGTGCGCAACGCCACAAACTCCTCCACCTCCTCCTCCTCCTCCTCCCATCGAGGCCCCATTCCCTCCTCCTCCTCTCCCCCTCCTCCTCGGGGGCGGGGGG
>CAUYUJ010016120.1:97899-137743 GCA_963575745.1 Prorocentrum cordatum
CGAAACGGGCCGGACCACCTCGCGCAAGGCATCTCAGAGCTCAGAGTTTCGAGGATGTCTCAGGCGAGACGGCCCGGACCACCTCTCGCACGGCACCTCGGGGCTCAGAGTTTCGAGGATGTCTCAAGCGAAAGGGCCCGGACCACCTCTCGCGCGGCGTCCCGGAGCGCAATTTTCGAGGATGTCTCAGGCGAAACGGCCAATCCCGGCCAACTCAGAAACGAGAGTTATGAGGATGTCTCAAGCGAAACGGCCCGGACCATCAAAATTTTGTGAGGATGTCTCTGCTCCGACTTCCCTCGGCCGAAGTTAGCTTTTATCACAACAGCACCCCGTTCAGCAAGCTGTTTGGGAAAAATCGTGACGTCGGATGTCTGGGGAGGGCGGAAGGCAGTGCGCGCATGACGGATGCTGAGGCGGCAGAAACGACGACGGCGGGGACGGGGAGGCGGAGGCGGAGGCGCAGCAGCGGGAGGCGGGAGGCGGGAGGAGGGAGGAGGGAAGAGGAACCAGGCGGGAAGTGGGAAGAGGGAGGCGGGAGAAGGAATGAGAGAGGTTGTGATTGGAGCTCCTGTGCTACGAAACGTCTCAGGCAGAATGGGCCAGACCATCTCGCGCGCAACATCTTCGAGCCTCGCATTGCGAGGATGGCTCAATCGAAACGGGCCGGACCACCTCGCGAGCGACATCTTGGAGCTCAGTATTGCACTATAGAACGATTCTCGCCCACCGGCACCGGCACCGGCACCGGCACCGGCACCGGCACCGGCACCGGCACCGGCACCGGCACCGGCACCGGCACCGGCGCCGGCACCGGCACCGGCACCGGCACCGGCGCCGGCACCGGCGTTGGCACCGGCACCAGCACCGGCGCCGGCACCGGCACCGGCACCAGCACCGGCACCGGCACCGGCACCGGCACCGGCACCGGCACCGGCACCGGCGCCGGCGCCTGCTGCGCCGGCATTGGCACCGGCACCGGCACGGGCACCAGCGCCGTTGCCGTCGCCGGCGCCAGCACTGGCACTGGCACCCGCACCCGCAACCGCACCTGCACCAGCACTGGCACCGGATGAAAAACATCATTGACATTGAACATCATGACATTTCCTAAACAGTGCTTGCACTTAAGGCGGCCTTCTCTCTTTCCTAGTAGCTGGATCTGAGGGGCGGTCTGGCGGCTCTCTCCTCGCCGTTGCCGCCCTGTCGCCGCCCGTCGTCTGGGCTTGGGGGGCGGTCTGGTTTTTCCGTCCTTGCCGTCGCCCCCCCTTGCTGCGTCGTCGCCGCCCGTCGTCTTGGCCTGAGGGTCGGTCTGGCGGTTCCTTGCTAGCCGTCCCCGTCCCGTCGCCGCCTCCTCGTCGCTGCCTTGTGGGCCCCCCCAGCGGTTGCAATCCAATCGGTTGCAAGCCAATCAAGTGCAAACCCAGTGGAATCGATTGCAGTCCAATCAATGTTAAAATTATGCAAACGGAATTCCCCACATAAAGATATTAACAGTTTCGTGGGACCCATGGGGTACGACAACATCAACACGAAGGAGAAGCTCATCGAACGAGTAAGTACGCACGAAAGGGCAGACGAAAGAAAGGAGGAGGGAGGACAGGTGCTCAGGAAACGAAGCCTTGCAAATAGTACGGGTTCTTGATACCCTCTTCGCTATGGCGGGGCCCCGCTGGAAGGGGGGAGGCCTACGAAACCTGGTAAAGAGTAATGCTGTCCGCGACCCTCCTCGTTCAAGCGAGTCCTCTTCCTCCTCCTTCACGTCGTCCTGCTCCTCCTCGTCCTCCTCATCCTCGGCATCATCATCATCATCATCATCACCACCACCAGCATCATCGTCGTCATCATCAGCATCATCAGCAGCATCGTCGTCACCCCGTCGTCGTCGTCATCATCAGCATCATCGTCATCATCATCAGTATCAAAATCATCGACATCATCATCATCATCGTCAGCATCATCGGCATCATCATAACCATCATCATCCTCATCATCATATATCAGCATCATCATCATAATCATCATCATCGCCAGCGTCATCGTCATCATCATTGTCGTGGCCACCATCATCATCATCATCATCATCATCATCATCGTCATCATCATCATATTCATCAGCATCGTCATCATCATGACCATCACCGTCCTTGGTTGGCATCGTCATCGTCCGCATCATCGTGGGAGTCATGATCATCAGCATCATCGTCGTCATCATCATCCTCAGCACCAACAGCGTCAGCATCAGCAGCAGCATCGTCATTATCACCAGCATCTGCATCATCATCCTCGTCGTCGTCGCCATCGTTGTCATCATCGTCATCGTCATCACCATCATCGTCATCATCATCAGCATCATCATCATAATCACGGTTATCGCCATCGTCATCGTCCATCACCATTATCGCCATTATCATCATCATCGTGAACAGCAGTATAACCATCGTCATCACCATCATCATGATGAAGCCTTCCTCATCGCAGAACTCCCCCTCCTCCTCACCCTCCTCACCGGGAGGAGTAGGACGTGAGATGGATAGGTAATGTTCTCCCTCCCTCCTCACCCGTGTCAGTGGGAGGGGCACGAAACCATTTAAATAGTATGGGTTTCCGATACCCTCCTCGCTCAGACGGGGCCTCCCTGGAGAGGTGGTAGGGGCACGAAACCATGGAAATAGCATGGGTTTCCGATACCCTCCTCGCTCAGACGGGGCCTCCCTGGAGGGGTGGGAGGGGCACGAAACCATGTAAATAGCATGGGTTTCCGATACCCTCCTCGTTCAGGCGGGGCCTCCTTGGAGAGGTGGGAAGGGCATGAAACCATGTAAATAGTATGGGTTTCCGGTACCCTCTTCGCTCAGGCGGGGCCTCCCTGGAGGGATGGAAAGGGCATGAAACCATGTAAATAATATGGGTTTCCGATACCCTCCTCGCTCAGGCGGGGCCTCCCTGGAGGGGTGGGAGGAGCACGAAACCATGTAATCTTTATTCATTTCCGATACCCTCCTCGCTCAGGCAGGGCCTCCATGGAGAGTTGGGAAGGGCACGAAACCATGTAAATAGTACGGGTTCCCGATACCCTCCTCGCTCAGGCGGGGCCTCCCTGGAGGGGATGGAGGGGCACGAAACCATGTAAATAGTATGGGTTTCCGATAGCCTCCTCGCTCAGACGGGGCCTCCCTGGAGGGGTGGGAGGGGCACGAAACCATGTAAATAGTATGGGTTTCCGATACCCTCCTCGCTCAGGCGGGGCTTCTTTGGAGGGGTGGGATACCCTCCTCGCTCAGGCGGGGCCTCTCTGGAGAGGTGGGAAGGGCACGAAACCATGTAAAGAGTATGGGTTTCCGTTACCCTCCTCGCTCAGGCGGGGCCTCCCTGGAGGGGCGGAAGGGGCACTGGGAGGCGGGAGGCGGGAGGGAGAAGGAGAGGATGTTTTGGGAAAACAAGAACCCGCACCAGCACCGGCCACCAGCACCAGCACCGGCACCGGCACCGGCCCCGGCACTGGCACCAGCCCCGGCTACCGGCCACCGGCACCGGCCACCAGCACCGGCACCGGCACCGGCACCGGCACCGGCACCAGCACCGGCACCGGCACCAGCACCGGCACCGGCCACCAGCACCGGCACCGGCACCGGCACGGCACCGGCACCCGCACCGGCACCGGCACCGGCACCGGCACCGGCACCGGCACCGGCACCGGCACCGGCACCGGCACCGGCACCGGCACCGGCACCGGCACCGGCACCGGCACCGGCACCGGCACCGGCACCGGCACCGGCACCGGCCGGCACCGGCACCGGCACCGGCACCGGCACCGGCGCCGGCACCGGCACCGGCACCGGCACCGGCACCGGCACCGGCACCGGCACCGGCACCGGCACCGGCACCGGGGCAAGAATCGTTCATGCCTTCAGTATTGGAAGGATGTCTCAAACGAAACGGGCCGGACAATCTTTCGCACACGTTTTGACAAGTCCACATCGCACTCGCTTCCCGCTAGGTCTTCTCCTGCAACTCCCTTCCTTCTCCCTCCTCCTCCTCCTCCTCCTCCTCCTCCTCCTCCTCCCCCTCCTCCTGCCTGCTCCCTCATGCACATCATCCGCCTCCTCCTTCTCCCTTCCATCTCCTTCTCCTTCTCCTCCTCCTCCTCCTCCTCCTCCTCCTCGACCTCCTCTTCATCCCGAACGGCATCTCGGAGCCTAGAGTTGCGAGGATGTCTCCAGCGTAACGGGCTGGACCACCTCGCGCGCGGCATCTCGGACCCCAGAGTTGCGACGATTTCTCGGGCAAACGTGCTGCGAGGAAGTCTCAGGCGAAACGGGCCGGACCACCTCGAGCGCGGCGTCTCAGAGCTCCGAGTTGCGGGGGCCTCCTGGTGCCTCCTGGAGCCTCCTGGGGCTTCCTCCTGGGCCTCCTGTGGCCTCGTGAACTCCACCTGGGGGTTCCTGAAGCCTCTTGGGGCTCCCAGGGGGGATATCAAACCTGTGGCCATGTGGGCCTCTCCAAATGGAGGGGGGGCACAAGAGCAGGAAGAATCAACGAATCGACACCGGATGTGTATTAACTTGACACGTTCTGATAAGCGGCCTCCTGGGGCCTCCTGGGAGCCTCCTAGGAATCTCCTGGGGACCCCTGGGGCCTGTCCTGGGCGTCCTGCGGCCTCCTGAAGCTCTCTGGGTCCTCCCCCTCCTCCTGCCTGCTCCCTCATGCACATCATCCGCCTCCTCCTTCTCCCTTCCATCTCCTCCTCCTCCTCCTCCTCCTCCTCCTCCTCCTCCTCCGCCTCCTCTTCATCCCGAACGGCATCTCGGAGCCCAGAGTTGCGACGATGTCTCGGGCGAAACGTGGTGCGAGGAAGTCTCAGGCGAAACGGGCCAGACCACCTCGAGCGCGGCGTCTCAGAGCTCCGAGTTGCGGGGGCCTCCTGGTGCCTCCTGGGTCCTCCTGGGGACCTCCTGGAGCTTCCTCCTGGGCCTCCTGTGGCCTCGTGAACTCCACCTGGGGTTTCCTGAAGCCTCTTGGGGCTCCCAGGGGGGATATCTAACCTGTGGCCGTTTGGGCCTCTCCAAATGGAGGGGGGGCACAAGAGCAGGAAAAATCAACGAATCGGCACCGGATGTGTAGTAACTTGACACGTTCTGATAGGCGGCCTCTTGGGGCCTCCTGGGAGCCTCCTGGGAATCTCCTGGGGACCCCTGGGGCCTGTCCTGGGCGTCCTGCGGCCTCCTGGTGCCTCCTGGGGCCTCCTGGGGACCTCCTGGAGCTTCCTCCTGGACCTCCCGTGGCCTCCTGAACTCCACCTGAGGTTTCCTGAAGCCTCTTGGGGCTCCCAGGGGGGATATCTAACCTGAGGCCGCTTGGGCCCCTCAAAATGGAGGGGAGGGGGGGCACAAGAGCAGGAAAAATCAACGAATCGACACCAGATATGTATTAACTTGACACGTTCTGATAGAGGGCCTCCTGGGGCCTCCTGGGAGCCTCCTGGCAATCTCCTGGGGCCCCTGGGGCCTGTCCTGGGCGTCCTGCGGCCTCCTGGACCTCTCTGGGGCCTCCTGAGGCTCGCAGGGTCCCATGGAGGATATGTAACATGTGGTCTTCTGGGCCCCCAGGCTGGACCACCTCTGCGCAGCATCTGAGAGCTCAGAGTTGCGAGAATGTCTTGTGCGAAACAGGCTGGACCACCTTGCGCACGGCATCTCAGAGCTCAGAGTTGCGAGGATGTCTCAGGCGAGACTGGCCGGACCACCTCGCGCAGGGCATCTCAGAGCTCAGAAGTTCGAGGATGGCTCAGGCGAAACGGCCCGGACCACCTCTCGCACGGCACCTCGGGGCTCAGAGTTTCGAGGGCGCAATTTTTCGAGGATGTCTCAGGCGAAACAGCCAATCCCGGCCAACTCAGAAACGAGAGTTGTGAGGATGTCTCAAGCGAAACGGCCAAAACCATAAAAATTGTGTGAGGATGTCCTTGCTCCGCGTTCCCTCGGCCGGAGTTAGTTTCTACCACAACAGCACCCCGTTCAGCAAGCTGTTTGGGGAACTAATAAAACTAATGATGATAATAATGACAATGATAGTAATAAGAATACCAAGAATAATAAGACGAAACATATGAATAAAAATATTAAGAATATTAATAGTAATAGTAAGAATAATAGTATTAAGAATAATAAGAGTACTAGTAATACTATCACTCATACTAATATGGCTAATAATATGAAGAAGAACAGGAGGAGGAGGAGGAGGAGGAGGAGGGGGAAAAAGGAGGAGGGAGGGAGGAGGGAGGAGGGAGGAGGACGAGCAGGGTGAAGCGGAACTTGGGAGGAGAAATATGAGCGGAAAGGATGGAAGTGGAGCGAGGATGTGCAGAGCTTGGGAGGCGGGACCCTGAGATCCGACACGTTGCGGAAACATGCATCATAGCGAAACAACGCGACGCCCTCGACCTCACATTTCTGCGATGATCCCGGGGCCCGACACCGACCGACACAAAAGCAGTGCGCAACAAAAATGCAACGCCCAGATCTCAGGGGAGAGGAGGAGGAGGAGGCGGAAGAGGAGGAGGAGGCAAAGGAGGAGAAAATTGTTGACCTACAGATTTACGTCGGCACTCTTTATGTTTTATCGCGCCACGCAAACGCAGCGTTACTGGAAGAAAGCAACAGCCCAAATTAATATGTATGGCCAACGTCCAAAGGGGGAGTAGGAGGAGCAGGGCGACGACGACGAGGGATGAGGGAGCGATGCAGGAGGGAGGGCCTGGCAGGCGACGGAGCTCGTCCAGGGGGAGATCGCCGAGCTGAAGAGGCGCGACGAGGCGCTGCGCTCGCGCGCCCCTAGCCCCACCCGCTGGCGAAGCTCTGGGACACCGCCCCCTCGGGAGCCGACGCTTCGGAGGCGGGAGGAGGAGTAAGAGGAGGAGGAGGAGGAGGAGGAGGAGGAGGAGGAGGAGGAGGAGGAGGAGGAGGAGGAGGGTCCGTAGCCATTTGGCTCAAGCCCTTGGCTCAAGGCCATTGCCTGGGGCTTCGCCTCCCCCAGGGTCGGGGCTCGAGGTGGTTGAGGGACCGCGGCCAATTCCTCGATCAGCAGCCCTGCCCAGGGTGGGGAGGCCTTTTCTTCTTGCTTCCCGCGGCAGTTCTCGTGTTGCGCCCGTTCCATGGCTGCGAATGGCTCGAAGGCGCGACTGTGGAAGTGCATACATTGCGGTTGTGGCAAGGCGCCCTGGGACCAATCATGGTGCAAGCATTGCCATGGACACTGGCGTGATCGCCCCCCGCCTTCTGGCGACAACGGGGGCAACAACGGTGGCCAGGCAGCCAACCCAAGGCGAACCGTGCGGGCAAGGGCCGCGACCAGAGCGCCCCTGATAGTCCGCCTGGGCTGGCTCAAGGTGCTCCTCTTCCTGTTGGGCTGGTGGCAGGCGCTGGAGCTGACCTCGCACCCGACATGTCCGTCGAAAAGGTGCGCCAAAGATTGCAGTTGGCCCGCAAATCACATTCGCCTGCCATGGTGGCCTACTACGAGCAGCTGCTGGTGCTCAAGGAGTCACGCCCCGCTCCTCAGCAGCGGGCGGACCAGTCCTACAAGGCGTACAAGACGCTGGAGGGCATGGTCAAGGCCCAGACTGAGGAGACCACCACCATCCAGAAGGACCTGGACACGAAGCGAGACATGCTGCGCCAGACGATGCAGCAGCTCGCGGTACAAGAGCAGCAGTACCGTGATGCAGCCACCGAGTTGCATCAGGTGGCCAAGCCCCAGAAGACGGTTTTCAACTTGGCTGATATCGTGGCTGGGGACCTCAGTAAGTGGGAGCTCACCTGCGGTGAGGACCTGTTCGGCCTGGCGGAGTTCGTCGATGTGTCGGGCGAGGACCGCCAACAGGCCAAGAAGCGCGAGCAGGAGCTCAAGGAGCGGTTCCGCGAGACCGCCACGGCGCTGCTCGGCGAGCTCAAGACGAAGGCGGAGCTGGCTCGGAAGGAGCAGGAGGAGCTTCGCGAGAGGCTCAAGACCAAGCGGCGTCGAGGGCCTGATGATGAAGGTTCAGGGCGCGGGGAGGCCTCAACTTCTCAACCTGCTGGAGTACCTGGAGGAGGGGGGCAGATGGCGGAGGCCACCCCAGTTCCTGGTGATGACGTGCCTGATGGGACCATCGAGATCGACCCCGAGGACTTCAAGGCGAAGGCCCAGCGCATCCTGGATGAGGCCATCGCCCAGGAGAGAGTGTCTGATGGCAAAGGAGAAGCTGGTGGCAAGGGCCCTGGCGCGGACAAAGGGTCTGCACTTTAGCATCAACGAGGGCCTCGACATCGAGGCGCTGCAGGTGGTCGTTTTTTTCGATTACCACTGGTACCTGGTCGAGTGCGTGGCCCTGGCTGTTCCCCGAGAAGGTGGAGACCCAATGCCTGTGGAACTCGGGCGGCGGGAATCGCTGGAGGGAGCAGTCGAGTACGACTGGAAGTTCGGGCTCGACATCCACAGGGGTTGTGGGTCTGGACCTGAGGGGCCAGAGTCAGCCTGACTCTGGGTCGTTTTGTGAGCTTTGGCCTGGCAGCAGCGGGCTTTATTCACTTGGGTTCGGTGAATGGGTCACCGAAGCTCCCAGGCAACTGGAGGTTGCTTGGTGGTCTCTGGGCAAGGCGGCTCCAGGGAGGCTGGCAACTGGGGGCCTGTCTCGGTCTCGGCCCTGGGGGGGGGGGGCTTCGGTGTCTGGGCCTCCTGGGCCGTTCTGGCTTCTTCCTCGGGGCGTCCCTCCCCCACCAGTTGCCGCCCCGCCTGCGATGCCGATCCCTAAGCCCGTTCCCCCAGCCCCCGAGGTGAGCCCGACTTTAACACGTGCCCGCTCGAGGTGGAAGGCCCACGACGGCCAGCCCGGGCGGGGGGCCTGGGGACTGGAGAGGATAATTGTACATATTGTTCCATCACAGCGCGCAACACGACGTCCCGGGAGTCCGCGAAACGGTTTCTCGACGGGGAGTGCGAGAGCCATGTCGTGGTTTTACAGGAGGTTGCTGCGGAGGAGAAGGAGCGGGTCGCTTCAGAGGATCTATTTCGCAAGCGGGCTTGGAATGTCAGCATCGGGGCACCAGTTGTCACCGAGGCAGGTGGGCTGTCTGCAGGTGTGGATGCGTGCTGCAAGTCACATGTTGGCATGGGCCCCCCGCCGTCCACACCTCGTGCGTTGCCGTTTCCTGAGCGCATTCAGTTGAGATGGGTGAATGCGTACATTCCTGGAGGTTTTGTGCTCGGTTCAATCTACTTACCTGATGGCGATCCATTGGGGGCCGTTGGCAGTGAAATCCTCGGAAGGGTCGGGGAAGTTTTGCAATCCTTGGGGCTCCCGTTCGTCTTGGGTGGGGACTGGAACGCTACTCCAGAGGTACTTCAGGAGATGGGCTGGCATTCGAGACTTCGTGGTCGCATCGTCCGTCCTGGTTCGTACACGTGTAAGTCGACTGCTAAGAAATGGCGCACGAGTGATTATTTCGTCCTGTCCGCGGGTCTCGCTGCCAACGTCTTGTCTTGTGAGATCAGCAGGACGGCATCTGTCAAACCTCATTGGCCAGTGGTGGTCAACTTTAAAGGCAGGCCCTTGGATGAGCAACATCCTCCGCTTGCCGCGCCTTTTCCCGACAGAGCTCGTCGTAGGCCCGAGGTGCCAGCCCGGGGACTATGGAGGGTTGTTGCAGGAGGTTGATAGCATTGAGAGGAAGGAGGAGCTGGACGATTGTTACATGCGTTTTGTTGTAGAGTTGGAACTTGAGCTGGCCGAGCATCATGGGCTGCAGCGCGAGCGCAGCCACTTTGGTCGAGGCTATCCCCCGCAGCAGGTCACTGTCTCGGCGATTCGTCTCTCTGGCGGGCCGTGCCCGCTTGCCAGCTCAGAGCGCCGAGGTTGGAGGAGGATATGTAAGTGGTTGGGGGAACTGCTGTACCTTCTCAAAGGCCCCGCGTGGGGCAATGTTTGTTGCATGGGCATCTTGCGCGGCCTGGCCAGAGGCCCCAAGGAGCTCAGATCCAATCCCGACTGGATGGCCTGGGCCCCCAGCTTCAGTCATTTGTACGCTGCCAGCGCCACTCAGCTCGCGGACCTCCTTGCACAGGCTGAGAAGGCTGCGACGAAGACAGAGAGGGCCTACACCGCTACTCGTGGCAAGCAGTGGATTGGGCGGCTGAGGCGGTGACTAATGGGGGAGGAGCTGCCCGCAAGTATACTCAGTGTCCGCTTGGGTGGGTGCCTTCTGAGGTTGGTTCTCAATCTGGTGTTCCGGCCCCGCTGGGCCCTCAAGGGCAGGTCGATGCCCTGACCGACTACTGGGCCGGTCTTTGGGAGCCCCAGAAAGACACTGATAAGTACCCTGACCACATTGAGTACCTTACTCATCAGATCAATGCCCAGGCTGAGGAGAAAGGGATGCAGGTGGAGGAGATGCGCATGAAGGCCAGGACGGTGGAGGACATCAGAGGGGCGGTGCGTAAATTCAGGAAACGCACGGCTCCTGGGATCGACGCCCTTCGCCCCCGAGATCTCGATGAGGCCGCCGACGGGCTCCTGGAGGTTCTTGCGGTTCTTTGGCACAAGATGGAGGTTCTTGGTACGTACCCCTCGCTCCTCTTGGCCACGATCCTCGCGATGCTAGGTAAGCCTGATGGAGGTTTTCGCCTCATTGCTCTGCCTCCCACTCCCTCGCGTGTGTTCTCCAAGCTTGCTGGGCTCGAAGTTGAGCAATGGGAGCGAGAGAACCGCCGCTCGTACCACTATGGCGTTGCTGGTCGCAGCTGCGAGCGCGCGGTGTGGGATCAGAGCATAGCGGTCGAGCAGCATCTCAGTGAAGGAGGCTGCGCGGCGTCGGTGCTCATCGATCTGACGAAGGCCTATGAGAAGGTCTGCTTTTTTTATTGGCCAAGGCGGCGGTCCAGTACAGCTTCAGCCTCACTCTGCTGCGCCTGCTACTGTCTTTGTATCGTGGGAGGGGGATAGTACAGGTGATGGGAGTGGTAGGACAGCCAGTGGTAGCATTGCAGGGTGTTCTAGCGGGTTGCGGGTTCGCCACGTCGTTGCTTGCCTTGATGCTCACAGCTCCACTGGACCGTGCGTGCGAGCTGTATCCTAGCGTGCCGCTGTATAACGTGGTGGACGACATCACAGCGCAGTCAGCAGGTACTAGCAGGCATGTGGAGTTTGTGCTGCCACGCGCCGCGCTCCTGCTGTGCACGCTTCTCGAGAAGCTGCATTTAGTGATCTCCCAGTCGAAGGGCCTGGCGATGAGCAGTCACTCGGCCACCAGAGTCTGCCTTGTGCGCATGCTGAGTCGATGGAACTTTGAAGGGGTGCATTCTGGGAGGAACCTAGGTGTGGATCAGACTATGCAGAAGGGTTCTCGAGGAGTCAAGACTTTATCTAAACGTCTTCGGAAGCTTCGGGTTCGGGCTGGCCGTATTCGAGGGCTTCGGAGTTCACGCAAGGGTATGTTTCGGGTTGCCCGATCTGGAGGTCTCGCGTCGGTTACGCATGGATGCAGGGCGCAGGGCATGGCGACCGCTAGACTTGCACAACTACGCAGCACGCTGGGACAAGCACTGTTTGGGACGCCCAAAGGTCGTTGCCGTACCCTCGAGTTCTTGCTCTCTGTGGACCCCAAGAGTGACCCCAATTACGACGCGCACTCCTTACCCATCTTGATGCGGGGCCAAGCGGCCCGTCAGAACTGGATCCCGCGCAACAGTATGTTGGCCAGCTTTCGAGAGTTTCACAGCCGCGCTGCTCGTGGGTGGCAGGATGTTCGTGGGCCTGCAGGAGCAGTGGTGCTCACGATCGAGCGGCTTGGCTGGGCGATCATAGACTGGCACATTTTTCGCACGCGCGCTGGAGTCCATGTCGATATATTAGAGTTAGGCCATCGTTCCTTGAAGATGGTTTTGCATCAGAGTGTTCGGGATATGCTTCTCACTGAGCTTGGGGGCGGGGTTCGCATTCCTGTACTACATGGGAAGCCTATGTTGGGGCCGATTTTGGAGGTCCTGGCCAGGTTACGTAAGCAGGGCAGGCAGAATGCAGCGAACGGGTTAGCAGGAGTGGTGGCAGGAGGGTATCCGACTCAGCTCCGTCTCTTCAACGATCGGCGGGTGATCGGCCCGTTTTGCCAGGCGTGCGGTGCAGCCTTGGGCACCGCGCGACACCGCTTCCAGTGTTGCGATTGTTCTGCCCCTCTACGGAGGGACCTTGATGTGCATGATCTCCTGGCCGAACCTGAAGGCGAGGAAACAGAGTTGCTCATTGCCCGAGGGCTCCTGAAGGCTCCAGTGGGTTGGCCAGCGCCGTTCGCAGTTGCTGGCCACAGGTGGGAAGTTGTACCGCCTGACGGTGTCCTCGGGCCTCGGGTTTGTATTGACGGGTCTGGGCTGGACCCCGAGTTACTTCAGTTTTCCAGAGCTGGATGGGCCGTGGTGTCTGTGTTTCCTGATGGTTTCGGAGGTTGGGTTCATGGGTCCGCTTACGGACCACTCTCACATGCGGTGCAGGTTGCTGGGTGTGGGGAAGTCTATGCCCTCTACATGTGCCTCAAGCTTGCTGGACCAGAGCCCATGGAAGTGGTGACAGACCGTGCGATGGTTATATGTTATATATGTATGGAATGGTGGGCCCAAACAGGATCTAGAGAAAGTCGCCTTCTCGGAGATTTGGGTTGACATCTTCCGCCTCGGGGGCGACATAGGCCGCGAGAGAGTGACGCTTAGCAAAATAGAGTCCCACTTATCCCTCCATAAGTCCCGTGTGCGTAGGATTGAGGAATGGAAATGGAGAGGGAATAAGAAGGCGGATGAGCTGGCCAAGAAAGGAGCCATAATCCAGCCTTCAAATCCGTCTACTAGGGAGTTATATGAATTGCAGCTGCCCAGAGTACAGCAAGCTGCCTGGTTGATTGCCGAAGTTATGGATGGGCTCAGTTCTCGGTCCTTTCCTGATGTGGCTCGGCTTCGTCGGCCTAGAAGGGCCAAGCCGTGTCTCCTGGAGCTGGTGCCTGATCCCAAGGGCCATGCCATCGAAAAGGTCGGCAAGTCAGCCTTTAGGTGTTTGCGCTGCGGCGAGAAAGGAAAGTCTCGTGCCGCCGTTTCAGCGTTTCCCTGCGGTGGCCCTCCAAGGGTTGCCAGGTACAGCCACAGGACACATAGCGTGTGGTTGATGGGTGGTCGTGTTGCCTGGTGCTCGCGTTGCGGGGCCTTCGGCGAGAGCAGATCGCGCAACCTAAGCTCTGTGTGTCCCAAGGGGCCTGGCAATCGCCATACAGCAGGGACTTTAAAACAGCTGAAAGCCGGCACCAACCCCAGCACTAAGTCGTATGTTGGGAGATCGGTGCCCCTTGTCTGGTCTACTCAGGGTTGGGTCTCGGTGGGCCAGCCTGAGTAGCGTCACTGTCGTATTTTTGCTACCTCATCGCTACGGCCTCGTGCGCGGTGACGGGGCTTCCTGAGTCCAACGGGAGTCCAACAGGAGGAGGAGGAGGGGGAGGAGGATGAGGAGGTGGAGGAGGAGGAGGAAGAGGAGGAGGAGGAGGGGGAAAAAGATGAGGGGGGGGGACCTAGAGATCCGAGGATACGATTCGATAAATCCGTCCATATTCTTGGATTTCGGCCTCCAGGGCCCGTCATTAGGCCCGGGGACCATCAAACATGGATATTTCAGCACCGCGAATCAGCGTGACTGCTGCGTTTTTAATCACAAATCGCACCGTAACGCCATTCCTGGGACTTCAGCCATACGAGTCCTTGAAACAGCTGCAATATTTGAAGACGAATGTGCGATGCGCAGAAGCGACAACCATTTTGCAAACTTTTCAAAATAATGTGCTCGGCGCTGAGGCGAGAGCAATCTTTTCACAAATCCGCCATGCAGCATTGACAGTTTTGCGAACCTTCGAACAGAACATGCGCGGCGCTCAAGCGAGAGCCATATGTTGAAAATGACCCGCCCTCCATCCGTGAAGCCGTCGTGAATTTCAAGTTTCATGGCCAAAAATGGTCAGGGAGTTTCAGGTGAAACGCCCGGCCCGCCCTGCCAACACGTCTGGGGGCGCGACAGGGCGGAGTTATTGATACGGAAGAGGGATAGAAGAGGTGGAGGAGCAGGAGGAGGACGGGGGGACGGGGGGGGGACGAGGAGTGGGATTGGGGGAGAAGGAATGGGAGGAGGAGGGGGAGGAGGAGGAGAAGGAGGAGGAGGAGGAGGAGGTGGTTGATGACGTGGCCTTCGGGGGCTTTTCGGGACTTGGGCACCAGCCACAGGAGCTTGCACTTCGGGGGGGGAGGGGAAGAAGCAGCAAGGGGGGCCAGACGAATTCATTCTCATCTTCCCCCCCCCCCCCGCGGTTTCAGGCTGGGGGTTGCTAGCGGTGTCCCTGGTCCAAGCTGTCCCCAGTTTTTCGCTTCATTCTGGAGCCCCTGGGGCCCTCTGGGTCTCATGAGGAGTGCTCTGGAGGCTGTGGGAGCCTCCCTCCTTGGAAATTTTCGGGGCACCTCGGGCCAGGGGCATATCTGGCAACCTCCGATCAGGGCCCTCGGGTTGCGAGGTGGGTTGGCTGGATCCGCCCCAACAAATGTTGGATCAGAGCTCGGGCCGCCACGGCCTGCATCCGCATCCGAGACCTTGGAAGAGAGCGCGCCGCGGGAGAGGGGGGCCGACGTGGGGGGGGGAAAGAGGGGGATGTGGAGGGAGGAGGGGGGGAGGAGGAGGAGGAGGGGAGGAGGAGGAGGAGGAGGAGGAGGAGGAGGAGGAGGAGGAGGAGGAGGAGGAGGAGGAGGGCAGGCACTCCCTCCCTTCCCCTTCGCTGAAGCTGGGGTTGGTATTTCGTGTCTCCCCCTCGTTCCTTGTCTTTTCTCGTTCCTCCCTCTCTTCTTATGATTATCCCTCCTGTCTCCGTGCCACCTTGAGCACTTGTTAAACCCACCTTTCCGGCTTGGTTTCCCGATTCTTGATGCGTGTGCGCACTGGCGGATTACGCAACCTTTGTGGGTGGCTTACCCCTGTCTTGAACGGTCGGATGCACATCGCTCTGGGCGAACAACACCTCTACGCTGAGATGGATGAGAGGGGGGTCGCCAGTGGACGGGTCTCCAAATAGAGACCCCAGCGAGTTTTCGTCCTTAGGCGTCTGCGCAGATAGCAGGGAGGGGAAAGGGTGTGAGAAGGAGGAGGATGATGTTGATGTTGATGTTGATGTTGATGTTGATGATGATGATGATGATGATGATGATGATGATGATGATGTTGATGATGATGATGCTGATGATGCTGATGATGCTGTTGCTGCTGCTGCTGATGATGATGCTGATGATGCTGATGATGCTGATGATGCTGGTGCTGATGCTGATGCTGATGCTGCTGCTGATGATGATGATGATGATTATGATGATGATGATGATCACGATGATGATGATGATGATGATGATGATGATGATGATGATGATGATGATGATGATGATGATGATGATGATGATGATGATGATGATGATGATGATGATGATGATGATGATGATGATGATGATGATGATGATGATGATGATGATGATGATGATGATGATGATGATGATGATGATGATGATGATGATGATGATGATGATGATGATGATGATGATGATGATGATGATGATGATGATGATGATGATGATGATGATGATGATGATGATGATGATGATGGTGATGGTGATGATGATGATGATGATGATGATGATGATGATGTTGAGGAGGAGGAGGAGGAGGAGGAGGAAGACGAGGAGGAGGAGGGGGGCCACTCGGGGTTCTCGGAGGCCTAGGATGGCCTGCGGCGGCCCTCGCATGCCCTAGGAGGCTTCCGGAGGCTTGAACGCTGCCCCTGGGAGCCGATATATTCAGTATTGCCGCTAGTGCTAGCAATGGCTATCCGCATGGGGTATTTACTTTCCCCCTCCCCGCCGGTGGTGGTGATGATGCTGATACTGATTGTGGTGGTGACCATGCTGGTTCTGAATATGATGGTGATGATTCTGGTGATGGTGATGGTGATGATGGTGACGGTGGTGATGCTGATGCTGATGCTGATGCTGATGCTGATGCTGCTTATGATGATGATGCTGCTGCTGGTGATGATGATGATGATGATGATGATGATGATGATGATGATGCTGATGATGATGATGATGATGATGATGGTGATGCAGTTGTTATAGCTCTCTCCCCGCTCGCTCCCTGCGCTCGCCGCCGCCGCTGCCCGCAGCTGTTGGACGTTTTTTACCTAACAGCTTTTGCTGATAGGTTTCTAGTGGTATCAAAAGAGAGCATCTTGACGCCCCAGGGGGGTCTGGGCGGGATCCGGACAGATCCGGACAAAAATGCAGCCCCAGGAATCCTTAGGAATTTTTAGGAATCCTTAGGAATCCATTCCCAGAACACCATTCCCAGGCCACATTTTGAATGCCCGGAGCCAACCGTAGGCCACTTCGTGTTCTTCGTGTTCCCAGAACACCATTCCCAGGCTTCATTTTGAATGTCCGGAGACAACTGTAGGCCACTTCGTGTTCTTCGTGTTCCCAGAACACAATTCCCAGGCGACATTTTGAATGCCTGGAGCCAACTCTAGGCCACTTCGTGTTTTTCGTGTTCCCAGAAAACCACTCCCAGGCCACATTTTGAATGCCCGGAGCCAACTGTAGGCCACTTCGTGTTCTTCGTGCTCCCAAAACACAATTCCCAGGCCACATTTTGAATGCCCGGAGCCAACTGTAGGTCACTTCGTGATCTTCGTGTTCCCGGAACACCATTCCTGTACCATATTTGGATTTCCCGGCCCGGAGCCAACTGCAGGCCACTTCGTGATCTTCGTGTTCCCAGAACACCAATCCTGTGCCATATTGCGAAGGCCTTACGGCCGGTGCCGCCGACCCTGAAGACGAAGAAGAGGAAGAAGAAAATGTCGGAGGGGGGGCCCTTCTTGGGGGTGCTCTTGGAGGGGGCCTGGGACGTCTTGGAGGCTTCTTGGACGGTCTTGGGGCTATCTTGGGCGTCTTCGGCCGATCTTTGGGCGACTCGCGGCACTCTTGGGCCGTCTCGGGGGCCATCTTGGGCATTCGATCCTCATTTGGAGTCTTTTCGAGGTTTCGAGGCCGCCCGAGGAAAAACAATCTGCCCCCCCACCCCACCCCCCACCCCCGCCCCGGGACCCCCCCCGGGACCCTCCCCGGGCCCCCCCCCGGGACCCCCCCCCTGGGGAAGGGATCAAAGGGAAGGGGCTTCCCTTCGAATCTACAACGGCATGACGGCAGGAGGGTACGGCCCAAGAAGAAAAAAGGGGGAAGGAAAAAGGGGGAGCGGCGATTCGGACGAGGAAGCCCCTCACACACGCCGACAGGGTCGGCGGATTTTGAAAGCCCGAGCTGAGGCAGGCTGAGGCCGAGGCAGGCTGAGGCCGAGGCAGGCTGAGGCCGAGGCAGGCTGAGGCTGAGGCTGATGCACGCCGAGGCAGGCCGAGGCTGAGGCTGAGGCAGGCTGAGGCTGAGGCAGGCTGAGGCTGAGGCCGACGCAGGCTGGGGCCGAGGCAGGCTGAGGCTGAGGCTAAGGCACGCCGAGGCAGGCTGAGGCTGAGAGTGAGGCAGGCTGAGGCTGAGGCTGAGGCTGATGCAGGCTGAGGCTGAGAGGCTGACGCTGAGGCTGAGGCAGGCTGAGGCTGAGGCTGAGGCTGAGGCTGAGGCAGGCTGAGGGCAGGCTGAGGCAGGCTGGCTGAGGCTGAGGGCCGAGGCAGGCTGAGGCTGAGGCTGAGGCTGAGGCTGAGGCTGCATGCTGAGGCTGAGGCTGAGGCTGAGGCTGAGGCTGAGGCACTGAGGCTGAGGCAGGCTGAGGCTGAGGCAGGCTGAGGCTGAGGCAGGCTGAGGCTGAGGCCGAGGCTGAAGGCAGGCTGAGGCTGAGGCTGAGGCTGAGGCAGGCTGAGGCTGAGGCTGCAGGAGGCTGAGAGGCTGAGGCTGCAGGCTGAGGCTGAGGAGGCAGGCTGAGGCTGAGGCTGAGGCTGAGGCCTGAGGCAGGCTGAGGCTGAGGCTGAGGCTGAGGCAGGCTGAGGCTGAGGCTGGCAGGCTGGCTGAGGCTGAGGCAAGGCTGAGGCTGAGGCAGGCTGAGGCTGAGGCTGATGCAGGCTGAGGCTGAGGCAGGCTGAGGCTGAGGCAAGCTGCGGCTTAGGCAGGCTGAGGCTGAGGCTGATGCTGAGGCTGAGGCTGAGGCAGGCTGAGGCTGAGGAGGCTGAGGCTGAGGCAGGCTGAGGCTGAGGCTGAGGCTGAGAGGCTGACGCTGAGGCTGAGGCAGGCTGAGGCTGAGGCTGAGGCAGGCTGAGGCTGAGGCTGAGGCTGAGGCTGAGGCAGGCTGAGGCTGAGGCTGAGGCCGAGGCAGGCTGAGGCTGAGGCCGAGGCAAGCCGAGGCAGGCTGAGGCTGAGACTGAGGCTGATGCTGAGGCAGGCTGAGGCTGAGACAGGCTGAGGCTGAGGCTGAAACAGGCTGAGGCTGAGGCAGGCTGAGGCTGAGGCCGAGGCAGGCGAATCCTTCGGAATCCTTAGGATTCCATAGGAATCCTTAGGGATCCCTCGGAATCCCTAGGAATCAGGATTCCTGAGGGTTCCTAAGGTTTCGTGAGGATTCCTATGGATTCCTAAGGATGCATAAGGATGCCTTAGGAATCCCTAGGAATCCCTAGGATTCCATTGGATCCTAAAGCCGTTGCCACTGCGACTGTCATTGCGAATGCGACTGCGACTGCGAGAACAGCAGAATTCGACAACTGGACTCTCATCTGAATCGTAAGGGGAATGCTTCCAGATCTGCGTATACACATCGCTGTTAGGTTGCTTTGCCGGGATAATTCCCAACCGTCATGTGGTGTCGGGTCCTCGTTTTGAAGAGACAGCGCCCCGCGTTCACTCTTCCTCCTCGCCCCATCCTCCCCATCATCATCATCATCATCATCATCATCAGCATCAGCATCATCATCATCATCATCATCATCATCATTAACATCATCATCATCAGCATCATCATCATCGTCGTCATCATCAGCATCATCATCAGCATCATCATCATCATCGTCATCGTCATCGTCATCACCATCACAATCGACGTCATCATCACCATCATCCTTCTCATCCTCCTCCTCCTCATCATCATCATCATCATTACCGTCATGATCGTCATCATCACCCCTTTCGGTACACCCTCACACGTTTCGTGACCCCATGGGGAGCTCAACCGACGGCCCCAGTGGGGGTGCCCGCATGCGTCCGCCTAACCCAGCACAGCGCTTCGTGGCCCCATAGGGGGCCCCACCGAAGGCCCCAGTGGGGGTGCTTGCATGCGTCCGACACACCCAGCACAGCGTTTCGTGGCCCCACAGGAAGCTCCACCGAAGGCCCCAGTGGGGGTGCCCGCATGCGTCCGCCACACCCAGCACAGCGTTTCGTGGCCCCATAGGGAGCTCCACCGAAGGCCCCAGTAGGGGTGCCCGCATGCGTCCGCCACATCCAGCGCAGCGTTTCGTGGCCCTATAGGGAGCTCAACCGAAGGTCCCAAGGTCCCAGTGGGGGTGCCCGCATGCGCCCGCCACACCCAGCACAGCGTTTCGTGGCCCCATAGGGAGCCCCACCGAAGGCCCCAGTGGGGGGGCCTGCATGCGTCCGCCACACCCAGCACAGCGTTTCGTGGCCCCACGGGGAGCTCCACTGAGGGCCCCAGTAGGCGTGCCCGCATGCGTCCGCCACACCCAGCACAACGCTTCCTGGCCCCATAGGGAGCCCCACCGAAGGCCCAAGTAGGCGTGCCCGCATGCGTCCGCCACACCCAGCATAGCGTTTCGTGCCCCCTTAGGGAGCTCCACCGAAGGCCCCAGTGGGGGTGCCCGCATGCGTCCGCCACACCCAGCACATCGCTTCGTGGCCCCATTGGGAACCCCACCGAAGGCCCCAGTGGGGGTGCCCGCGTGCGCCCGCCACACCCAGCACGGCGGTTCGTGGCCCCCTTGGGAGCTCCACTGAGGGCCCCACTGGGGGTGCCCGCATGCGTCCGCCACATCCAGCGCAGCGCTTCGTGGCCCCATAGGGAGCTCCACCGAAGGCCGCAAGGTCCCAGTGGGGTACCCGCATGCGCCCGCCACACCCAGCACAGCGTTTCGTGGCCCCATAGGGAGCCCCACCGAAGGCCCCAGTGGGGGTGCCCGCATGCGCCCGCCACGCCCAGCACAGCGCTTCGTGGCCCCATAGGGAGCCCCACCGAAGGCCCCAGTGGGGGTGCCCGCATGCGTCCGCCACACCAGCACGGCGGTTCGTGACCCCATGGGGAGCTCCACCGAAGGCCCCAGTGGGGGGTGCCCGCATGCGTCCGCCACACCCAGCATAGCGCTTCGTGGCCCCATAGGGGGCTCCACCGAAGATCCCAGTGGGGGTGCTTGCATGCGTCCGACACACCCAGCACAGCGCTTCGTGGCCCCATAGGTGCTCCACCGAAGGCCCCAGTGGGGGTGCCCGCGCGCGTCCGCCGCACCCATTACGGCGCGCCCCTCACGCGCGTCGTGCCCCACCGATAAGCGCACCCACAATGCGTTATTCACAACTGACTATGGTTGGGTCCTTCGCCAGGATAATTAAGAGGTTGGCTCGAGGACCGAGCCGCGAGAGGGAAAGCGGAACCTGGGTCGTCGCGTCGTCGTCGTTCCGTCCTCCTTGCGCCCTCACTCCTTTGTATCAGTTAATTATGAAGTAGCCCATCTGGTAGACCCACCAGGAGCGATGAGACCTTCATTTCTTCTTCATCATTTCATCCCACCATCGCTGGGAATCACGTTCCCCTGGCGAATGATTGCTTATCAGCCGAAAGTTTTTGCTGATGGATCAGATGCGCAAGTATTTGCAGCCAGAATTCGTAACTCATGTGCTTTTTTTATATTGGAAACGTCCACGAGCGAAATACTGGACCACTGGCGGAGGCGCCGATCCATATCCGTCGTGGAATATTCGAATTCTCGTTGCTCGATGACTCATTCGTTCCAACGGCATACGGCGAGTCAGCCGTGGTCAGCCGACGCACAAAAGGGGCGAAATGGCCCGCGAGTTGTCCGCGATCCTGGAAGATGAGGATGCCAAATCTGACATTCCATCCATCAGATCACGTAAACAAAAGCGCATGAAAGACACATGGAGCGAGACGCCATAAGGCGCTTGGAAAATGCCAGTATGGACCGGGATTCCCCAGCCCCGCTCTTCGGCGTGGCAGGAGACACAGTCGACGAGCAATTATGCCCAGCTGTGGATCGGGATCGAGGATCCCTTCCGATTCCAAACCCGCCCCCGCGCAGCAGGGGCAGAAAGTCTTTGGCAATATTTATTTTGGCATCCAGATTGCGCAATGGGCCGAGAAGCAGCCGGGGGTCTTGCAGATCCCCCTTGTCAGGCGTCTCGGTAAGAACCAGCTGCTGGGCCAAAAGGCCGGTCCGAATGCCTGGGCGCGAAGGATCGCAGTTGCCGCCATCTCGCCCTGTTTGGAATGGCAACAAGAGGGGGCGGATAAAAGGTCGGCTAACGAACTGAGGCCGCGCGAGGAATCGGCAGCGCAGGCGCGCATCATCAAGGCAGAAAAGATGGATATATTCGGAGGATTCACGCCGAAGAGGGGCCCCTCCTGCACGCCGCGCAGCAAACGCAACTGAGCCGAGAGGCGGCTTCATGACCGGCCCGGAGGACTCCGGCAGAGGCTCAGCGGCAAACGGAAGGAAACGGAGTATTTGACGGAACGAAAGTTCAGAGAGACACGGAGCCGAGCAGCAGGATAAATGGTCGCGGTGGAAACTCAGATGCAACATATCCTGCAGAGCGCCGAGCAAAAAGCAATACAGTCTCATCGATCGGTAGACTGCGTAAAATGAGAGAGAGAGAGAGGGGAAACCAACAAAAAAAATGACGCATGCCATTGCCTTGATGCGCCATGCGAAGGAAGAAGCAAGGGCAGTTGCGCAGCCGGTGCGCCTTCGTGGGCGCAGCGCCCTGGATCAGGCCAAGCAAATAAAGACAGAATTTTATGTGGTCGCTGAAGAACTTGCGAGGCGAAGAGAGGCACGTGACAATTTGCTTGTTCTCCGCGAAGCACAGAACACGACCGTGCGAAGCGAACGGAAGATGCTGGCGGTGCCTCAGATTCAGCTTGCGGGGCAAAGCGACCATCCGTTTGCTTCGCTTGCCATTGACAAAAATGGCGTTTCTTCTTCAAGGTGCGGAAAGGCGATTGGATAGGTGACCGGGGCTCAGCCCTTGGCACTGGGGAGCTCCTCGTTCCGTGGCCCGGGGGAAACCTAACTATTGCGTCGTCGTGGCTTTGGGGGATGCGCAGAAATGCCACCTTTCGGGCAGCGCCAACCCGCCGAAGTGCGTTTAATGTGCTACGCCGTGTTGTAACACTCATGCTGCTTCCATGGCGAGAAGTTGTAGGTGCTGCGCTCGGAATAAATCGAAGGCCGAAGCGGGTGCCGATAAAAAAAGCGCCAGGAAGAAGAGCGCTGAGACGCGCGTGGCTGACATCATGGAAGAGCATGCATATATTTGGATAAGCGCACCTACTGAACGAAATGTATGGGATAAATCCAGACGTGCTGAAGTGATCGAGTACGCATCTCGGCTTTTTTGATTCAAGTGGATCGAGCAGAATTTGCCGGCGCGCGCGGTGCAACCAATTCGAGAGGTGCCGACTTGTCCAGAATTTTTCAAGCCATCAGGAAGATTCCCCCCGAAGTCCCCATCGTCTCAGAGGGGCCGCCCGACCCGCCAAATCCTGCCGACGGCTCAGCTGGAGGGGGAGGCGATAGTGGAGGGGGGCCTCACGGCGGTGGCGGTGGCGATGGAGGGGGGGGCGGTGGTGGAGACGATCGCCTGCCCCTTCGCAGCCTTCGCGAACCCCTTGGAGCTTACGAAACGAATTTTGGAAAACGACAGAGATAAAGTTGATGCGGGCCCTCCGCGCGAGCAGGCTGCGCGAGTGGAAATTCGACGCAACGAAGGCGATGTCGCCCGCCTCGTCCGATGCGACGGGCGCCGCGCCAGGGCTCGCACGGGCGCTCGACCTCGAAGCGGATTCCATTGTCTCACAGAAGTCAGGCAGATTCGAGCGCACTGACATGGCGATTGTTCCCGACCTCGCGGAGAAGTGCGACAATATGAGACAGGAGAAGGACATGCCTTTCATCGGGTCCATTTCGTCGCGCAGGTCTCGCGCCGGGAGCGCGACGCGCGCGGCGTGTCTCGTTGGCTCGCGGGGCGAGAGAGGATGCGTCTAATTTGCCGATTGCTTTCCATTCGCACAGAACTTGGCGGGAACATGGTGGTGCGAGATCTCGCCGACATCGTTATTGATGCGAATGGGCCAGACGATTATCTCTACCACTTCTGCACTGAATGGATGGCTCTGCGCAATGACGCATGCGGAGTCCCCGAGGAGGTGGCAGCAGCGATTCATTAGTTTTTAGGAGCAGATGAGATTGGCCCCGAAGTCGAAATCGGCTGTGACCTTTTATGACATGAGCAGCGGCTGGACAGGTTCAGATGTCAGAACACGCGAATGATTGCTTTGGCAAGTTCAGAAGATCACGCAAAAAGAGAGGAACGAATCGACCGTTGATTGTCGGAATAGAATTCTCGACAAAAAGGCTGCAAATTCAAGGTGAAGCCGCTGCCCCTGGCCCGATTGATCGGGGGAAGTCGCAGCGGGGGGGCCCGCGGACAACGTGATTGGCGGACGACTGAAGAGAAACGTTCCGTGCAAAATAATTACAGAAGGATGGCCACTGTTCGCGCGAGAAGCAAGGGCGCCCGTTTAATCGTGAGACGCCCGAACCAGCCCCCGCGCCGCAGCTGGCCTGGCCAGCTGGGAAGCCCAAGTCAGGACAGGAGCAAAAGCGCAAAATCAAGGGCGCGAAAGGCAGTCCATTTACACCCGGGCCCAGAGGCGCGGGAATCTCATCCGAGTGCCGCGCGATTCTCTTTGGAGCCGCCAGCATAGGAAACTGGCCCCCGAGGAGGTGTCGCGACGGGACAAGCGGGAAAGCGCCGTGCAGATAGCAGGGGTGTTGACGTGTGAGCTCGCACAAAAACAAGCTGAATCTGCAGCGGCGCCGACGTGGCCGAGGCCTCTTCTGCTTCTGGTTCTGGCGCCGGCAGCGAGAAAGGCGTTCGGAAAATCACCGGCAGCAAGGGCAGCGGGAAAGGCAAAGGGAAAGCGCCTTGCTGGAACTGGACGGAGAAGGGCGAGTGCCCCTTCGGCGCCCGGTGCTGGCTCCGCGCCGACGCGACCAGACATCCGTGACATCGGCTGCCAGGGGCTTGCGGCTCAGCCACTCGCTCTCTGGGACATGCTGATCACCCACACTGCGACGCGATGACTATGGCTGCGATTATGTTCAAATGCGCGCTTCCTGCCTTTACGCGCGCGCGTCGCTCTGAGCGGCGGTCTTGCAGCAACAGACCATGCCCGGGACGCGCATTTTGCAGGCGCGATGCTGGTCCAGCGCCGTTGAAATTCGGTACGCGCTCCGACATGATGGCGTCTGCTTACAAGGGGTCGTTTCTGCTATGGCGTTGCTCATTTATCGCCGGCGCCATGCAGGGTGCACAAGAGACGCGGTAAATTCAGCGCCTGTTTGCATCTCAGATACGGCAGATAGAGAGGGCCTTCCCCTCCCATGCTTAATGCCATTTTTCCGATGGAAGCCCTTGATGCGCTGTGCGGCGTGATCCCATGGCCGAGCTGCGCGAAGACGGCACTCTCCGCGCCGCGCGGTCTGACTGTTCGCTTTCATCAGCTCACCAGAAGTCCCACCGCGATTACAAGGAGACCCCGACTAGGGAACGTACCCCCATCATCTAGCAAGGGCATATGGCTTTGTACCCAGGGAAACGCAGTCTAAAATGACCCAAGGCGTCGCTCTTCAAAACCATGTCCAAGTCTTCTAAATTCGAGAATGATGTTTGGAAGCTGCGGTTGGCTAGGATGGGAGATGGAACGAAGGCGGCGCTGCAGTCGGGAATGGGAGAAATGACCGCGTCGGCCTGGGTTCAGTGCTGGTCGCCTTGACACTGGCTGCGCATTTATCCTCATTGCTGAGCGATGACCTCGGAGCGCCAATGCCGTGGATAAGATCAGGAAGCTCCTTCCTGGGATTCGCCCGAACACTTTGGGGGCTCTTGTGCGGCCCTTGGTTCGGTTAGCGCAGCGTGTAATCAATTTCGATATGGGCATTTCTAGGCGCTCGTCATGCCCGAAGCCCCGAGCGTGCTTTGAGTTGGGGGATGATGCATAGATCGCGGGTTCAGTTTACTTGGCCTGCGCGCCAGACCCCATGTGCTCCTGCCCGATGGCCAGAGAGTCAAGTTGACAGTCGATGGGAGAATGCCATGCCTCGCACTGTCGGGAAGAGAGGTCCAAGGCCAGTGGAGCTGCGCAGTCGCCAAGGGAGCAGTTCCTCTTGAGACGTGGGGTGGGGTTGCGCGGTGACGGGCGCCGCTGATGTTCTGGGCGACGCAGTAGCGGTGGGAGGTCCTCCTGCTGGCTCTATCCAGAACCGCGCAACAGTAGACTTGCACGCAAAAGAGCTGATTGCCACGCGCAGCTACCACGACGGACGACCGACCCAATTAGACGATGATTCCTCTCGCTTCGCGGTGTGCACGTCCGGGCGCGCGCAGTCCAGTCGTTGTCGGGCCTCTGGGAATTCTTCACGCTTCGCGTATCCCCACCAGCCCATCTCAAAACAGCAACTCTTGCGAAGCATGCCGACAGTCGTGTTTTTCAGGCGTGTTTCCGCCTGCCCCCGCATATCTCCGGGCCTCTCGTCCTGGTGTGAGTCGTTCGGGCCCTTCTTCCTGGTGTGAGTCGTTCGGGCTCTTCGTGGTGTGAGTCGTTCGGGCCCCTCCTTGTGGTGTGAGTCGTTGGGGCTCTTCGTGGTGTGAGTCGTTCGGGCCCCTCGTCCTGGTGTGAGTCGTTCGGGCTCCTCGTGGGGCCTCTTGGGGGCCTCTTGGAGCCTCGTGGGGCCTCTTGGGGGCCTCTTGGGGGCCTCTTGGGGGCCTCTTGGGGGCCTCTTGGGGCCTCGTGGGGCCTCTTGTGGGCCTTTTGGAGGCCTCTTGGGAGCCTCCTGGGGGCCTCTTGGGGCCATCTTGGTGCCTCTTGCGACCTCCTCCCCTGAGAAGGACAAGATGAGCCCAAAACCATCGTAAAATCAATGATTTTGCTATGAAGGACGAGGAGCGCTGCCCCCTCAGAAGGCCAAAATGGGGCCACAACCATCGTCAAATCAAGGATTTTGGCTTCAAAAAAGAGGAGAGGGACTTATCTCCGTCCCCCCGTCGTGGCCAGAATCCTCGTGAGGGTCGTCGTTTTTTAGCCCTCCCAGGAGTCGTAAAAGACCCCTCGAACGACCCGCGAAACCCCCTCTCCAGGTCCAGGGGGATGGGGTTGGGGGAGGGGTAAACCCCTCCCCGAAGGGGAAGAAGGGGGGGTTGAGGACAGAGCGGGCTCTCTAAACCACTCACGCCCAAAGGGCTGGTGGGACTTCTTGGGGGCCCCGTGGGGGCCTCTTCGGGGCATCTTGGGTCCTCGCGGGGGCGTCTGGGAGGCCTCTTGGGGGCCTCTGGGAGGCCTCTTGGGGGCCTCTCGGAGCCCCGCGCGGGCGTCTTGGGGGCGCTCTTGCGTTGTCGGGTCCCGTTAAAGATTGGCTTGGGGTATTGTTGCGCCGTCTTGGGGGCCTCCTTGGGCATCTCGGCGGCCTCTTTAGGCTGTCTGCGGGCCCTCTTGGGCGGTCTTGGGGCCCACTTGAGGGCTTTTTGGGCCGCCTGGGGGCCGCTTCGGAGGCTGTTTCGACCGCCCTGGACCTCTGAATCGAAATCGGCTGGAGCGTTGAAATCTTCAAAGAACCAATGGGAAATCAATGGTTTTGGGCTCCTGGAGGTGCTCTCGGGGGTCCTCTGGGGGTTCCTCTTGGGGCTTCTGGGGTCTTGGGGCCATCTTGGGCCGTCTTGGGGCCGTCTTGGGGCAGTCTTCGGCCGTCTTGGGGCCGTCTCGAGCCGTCTTGAGGCCCTGGTGGGCCCCCGACAGGGCCAACGGGCCCAACCCATTAATTTTCTATAGGTTTTGGTCGGTTTTTGGGCCTGGGAGGAGAAGGGCCACGTCGGGTCGGCGGAAGTGGCGCGGCCTCGAGGGGGGGGGTCGGGGGGGAGACATAGCAATGTAACGCAATACAATTCCCCAAGCAGAGCTTGCCTCTGTAGGGGTCCTAGCGGATTCATGGTTCGGTTAGGTTTGCCGCCGATTTTCGCCGCGCGCCCAGGTGCCCAGGGGTGCCCGGGCGCCCGGGTGCCCGGGGGTGCCCGGGTGCCCGGGGGTGCCCAGGGGTGCCCGGAGGTGCCCCGGGTGCCTCGCGGTGCTTGGGTGTTCTATCGCCCTATAGCTCTATAGCTCTATAGCCGTATAGACCCATAG
Organism: Prorocentrum cordatum; assembly: GCA_963575745.1. NCBI lineage: Eukaryota > Dinophyceae > Prorocentrales > Prorocentraceae > Prorocentrum > Prorocentrum cordatum. The sequence continues at coordinate 125,411 of CAUYUJ010016120.1, forward strand.
ACCTATAGACCTATAGCCCTATAGCCCTGTAGCCCTATAGCCCTACGAGCCCTATAGCCCTATAGCCCTATAGTCTGTATGCCCTATAGCCCAATCGCCCTATAGCCCTATTACCCTATAGCCCTTTATAGGCCTATTGCCCTATAGCACTATTGCCTTGTAGCCCTATAGCCCTATGTTCCCATAGCCCTATAGCCCTATGGCCCTATCTATAGCCCCAGCCCGATTGTCTTATAACCGTATAGCCTCATAGCCCCACAGCCTTAAACATATTATGGTTGGGTTTTTCTCTGGTATCATATGCAGCATTGTGCAGCCATTGGATACATTAGGTACGTTGCATCATCGCCTCCGCAGACCTGCCTCCGGAAACGCGTCACTTCCGGACGTGGATTCCTCTCGCTTCGCGGGGTGCACGTCCAGAGCGCGTACAGTGAAGTCGTTTGGGGGGTTCTCGGGAGTTTCGTGGGGGCGTTTTGGGCCGTCTTGGGGGGCTCTTTCGCCGTTTGGTACGATTGGGGGCGGGGCTGGGGGCCATGTCGGGGCCTCTTGGGCTGTTTCAAGGACGTTCTGGCGCTATCTGGTCCCTTCGGAGGCCGTATTGGGGGCCTTAAGAGGCTGCCTTGGGGCTCTCTGGAGGTCCTTTGGGCCGTCTTTGGGGCCTCTTAAGGCGTCTGGAGGGCCTCTTTGGGCTGGCTTGCGCCCTCTTCATCCGCCTGCGGGCCCTCTTGAGGGCCCTCTTGAGGGCTTATCTGGCCGTCTTGGAGCCATTTCGGAGGCTTCTTGGGCCGTCCTGGGGCTCGGGGAGTCGACAAAGGCGAGAACACCAAAACCTTTCAAAACCCGATGGAAAATACATGATATCTGTTTTTTGGGAAGCGTTCTTGGAGGTCCTCTTGGCGCCCTCTTGGGGCGCCTGGGTTTTTTGGGGGCCATTTTGGGGCCATCCTGTACCGTTTTGGTCACGTCGTCGCGGGGCCTTTTGGGAGCCTCTTGGGAGCTTCTTGGGGGCCTCCTGGAGGCTTCTTGGGGGCTTATTTGAACCTCTTGGGGACGTCTTTGGGGCCTCTCCCGACGGCTCTCGAGGCTCCCAGGTGGCCTCCAAGAGACCCCAAGAAGTCTGATAGGTATCACGGTACGGCCCGAAGATGCCAAAGTCGTATATGTTCAATTGTATTTTCAATGTTTTTGGCTTCTCGCGTTTTCGAGCTTGCACCGGTCCAAGAGCGCCGAAGAGCCTCCATGGGGGTACCGGGGCTCATTTTCCTTGTGTTTCTAAAGGGTTTCCGCGTCCTGGGCCTCGGAGGCCGCCGCCTCCGACCCCTCATGGGAGGACGGGGCGGCCGGGGAGGTCCAAAATAGTCCAGGAGGGCCTCCAGAGGCTCCCAAGACGGCCCAAGCGGGCCCCGAGTCGCCGAAAGACCGCTCCAGGACGCCCAAGATAGACCCAAGACGGCCCGAGAGGCCCCCCAAGGCACTCCACGACGCTTCAAGACGCCTCTCCAGAGCGCTTCAAGAGGCCGAAATCGTCAATTTTACAAAAAAATTCGAACGATTTTGGCCTTCCAGCCTTTTCGGCTGTCCGACGTTCCAAGACGGCTCAAGAGGCCCCCAAGAGCGCCCCAAGACGGCCCAAGAGGGCCCCAAGACGGCCCCAGAGTCGCCCAAGACAGCCCAACAGAGCAGAGCCCCAAGACTGCCACAAGATGCGCCCAAGAGGGGGACCACGACTCTAAAATTCAACCCTCCCGCTTGAAGAGTGCCCCAGGAGGCCCCAAGGAGCCCCCAAGAGGCCCCAGGAGGCCCCCAAGAGGCACCCAGGAGGCCCAAACGAAGCCTAAAGAGGCCACAAAACAGCCCCGAGGAGGCCCCACAACGGTCCCAAAACGGCTACCGAGAAGCTGCGAAATTGCCTTCACGACGTCCCCGCAGGCCAACCACGAGATCCAAACCAACACCCATGAGGCCTCTGACCCACCACCCAGGGCACGGTGGTGGGAGCAGCGACAGCACTTGTGCACAGCATGTTCCGGCGGGAGCCTTCCGGAACACGCTGCAGGAGGAGGAGGAGGAAGATCAGGAGGAGAGAAAGGTGGAGTGGGATAATACTGAGACGATCGACGCGGCAGTAGAAGAATCGCCCAATCCAACAGTCGTTCCGAGTCCGACGGAGGAGCCTGCTGCGGAGCCTGCTACCGACTCGGTCGGAGGGGTTCCTGCGTGGGCCTTGCCAGACCCAGTGGAAGCTGAGACCGCGGGTGCCGAGGGCGGGCGCTGACTCAGTCATCGCTCCCGCGCCTGCTGAGTTTCGTCTTCCTTCTCCTCCCGCGCCGCCCGCGCGGGGGGGCCGGGAGGCCGCCGTCTCCGACGGGCGCTCTTTCCGCGATGGCGCGCGCGCGCGCAGCCCTGGCGGGGCCCGCCGTCGGCGTCGCCGAGGCCGAGGGGCGGAAGCTGCGATGCTGTGTCGGGGCAGGCTGAGGCCGCGACCGCCTTTGCGACGACGCAGCCGCGGCGTCGCCAAGTATGTGGTGGACAAAGGGCGGGGCGTCAGACATCGAGCAGTTACTCGACGCAGAACAGTGACCAGCGCGGTCAGTATCAGGATCGCTGGAATCGTGGTTTTCGTTGGGATGATTACAAGTAGGGTGGGGGCTGGGCATGCAACGGTGTCAAACCGACGTGGGGTCGGCGGTCGTCGGAGGATTGCGACACGAAATTACAGATCACGCTTTTCAAGTTCAGGGAGCAGAATGCTGGCGGGGGCCCAGGCGGCCCAGCCGCCGCGGCACTACGTGCTGAAGGCGAACAGGGCAAAGTACTTGCGCAAGAAATCCAACGTTCACTTTTGAGCCTGTGCACCTGTATGCGGGGTGCGTCGGCCCGCTTCGACCATGCATGTGGGAGGTCTGGCGGGGTGGTCGTCGCCCCTGCCCTGGCGCTGCAAGGGCTCTCGGGCGTCGGCGCGGGGGGGGGAGGGGGGGGCGCGGGGGGGGGGGGCGGGGGACACCCCCCTCCTCGTGGTGGTCGGCAGACCGCGGTGCTCTGTAGGCCAGGTGCGAAGTGCGCGGCTTGCGCGGCCCGCCGCGGGGGGAGTTGTCATAGCTCTCTCCGCGCTCGACCCCCGCGCTCGCCGCCGCGGCCGCCGCTGCCCGCGGCTGTCGGACGTCTCTTGAGAGATCGGCTCGATGGCCGAGCCGCGAGAGGGAAAGCGGAGCCCGGGCCCTCGCGTCGTAGTCGCCCCATCCTCCTTGCGCCTTGCACCCTCGCTCCTCTATCACAGCTTAACGGATTGTTGATTATTCCGAAGCCCATCTGATAGACCCATCATGAGCGATGATACCCCGATTTTACCATCAGCATCTCATCCCACCTTCGCCGAGAATCGCGTTTCCCTGGAGACTGACTGATGCTTCTGCTGAGGGTGATGATGTTGATAATGATGATGGTGGTGGTTGTGGTGCTGATTTGAGGTATGATGCTGCTGGTGATGATGGTGATGCTGATGGTGATGATGATGATGGTGATGGTGATGACGATGATGATGATGGCGATGATGATTGCGGTGGTGGTGATGATGTAGATGATGACGGTGTTCATGATGCTCATGATGAGTGACCATGAGTGATAATGAATGGTTGGGGTGGTGGTGATCGTGATGAGGATGATGATAGCGATGATGACGATGACGATGGCGATGGCGATGGCGATGACGATGGCGATGACGACGACGCCGATGTTGATATTAACGGTCGTGTTGATGGTGATGATGACGGTGACGATGATGGTGATGATGAGGTTAATGACGATGATGACGATGAGGATGATGGTGACGATGGTGGTGATGGTGGTGATGATGGTATGGTGATGGTATGGCATTGTAGTTGTGATGATGGTGGTGGTGCTGATGATGGTGATGGGAATCTGGATCTGGATGAGGACGATGAAGCGGTGGATGCTGGCCGTGCGCGGCACCGGGCGGTGTCCCCGCCTCCCTGCGGGGGGCCGGCAGCCCTTCTGGCGGCGCTGCCGCGCGGGCGCTCAGCACGCTGTCGGCCGTGCAGGCGCTGCCCGAACACCAGGATCCAACTCCTCCTGCTCATGCTCCTGCTCCTGCTCCAACTCCTCCTCCCCCTCCTGCTCCTCTTCCTCTTTTTCCTGCTCCTCCTCTTCCTCCTTTTCCTCCTCATGTTCCTCCCCCTCCCCTTTTCCTTCTCCTCCCCCTCGTTGTTTTCTATTCAGAGGACGACAGGATAACATCGGTATAACATATACGTTCGGCCATCGGGGACGCCTGTGCCAGGACGATTGGAAAGCTTATACCACAACTTGCCACCGTAGGGGTATGAATCATGAACTTTCCAGCGCCCCAAGGACAGGCGTCCCCGATGGCACAAAAGCTTGCGTCAGGTCCCCCCATTCCGCTCAGATTTTTTGGGTCGGCGCTGGACCCCCCCTGGCGGCACCCTTGGTGCGCTCCGCGCGCAAGGGCGGGCGGAAGGGGGCCCAGCGCCGACCGACAAACAACAGGAACGCGCTGACCTCCGAGAGTTTGTGTTCGTCTTGTAGTCCCTTTTTCCATCCTCCTCGTCCTCACCTCTCGACCCAGAAACAGACGACACCACCTCACCTACGGCCCTCCATGTTGCGTTACTGCCCATCTGGCGCCGTAGCGTATACCACGCAAAAGGCCGAGCCGGAAGTCATAGTATGTGCGTGGGCCGTGGGGCCACTGGTGGGGTGGTGTCGTTTTTTGCTAGTCCAATCCCCGCCCCGGCCCCGCTCCTCCTGGCCCCCCTTCCCGACTCTCGATCCTTGCGCGGGTCCGCTTCTCTGCCTCCCCGCGATGCTCGTCTGCAGGGCGCTGCCAGCGGGGGCCACCTGTGCGGGATATCTCCAGCGCTCATGGCGTGTGCGATGCCCTTCCCGCTCGCATGGCAGCGGCGGCCTGGCGGTGGCTGATTCAGCTACTGATCCGAGGCTAACCGCGCCAATCGCGATGGTCCCCCCTCGCACGCGCTCGCGTTCTTCGCGTCGCTGAGCAGGATCCAGCAGGGGATCGACGACGACGCGATGAAGGAGTACAACCCGCAGGTGGATGATGCAGCTGAGGATATCGATCAGCACTATACTCTCCGCCCCTGTGGCTCATGCAGCTGCGGCAGGCAGCGGCTGATTCAGCTGCTGCTCACATCGGCATCGGCGCGCCCTACATCCATGCTACATGCGCGACGACGCGGCCGATTCAGCTGCTGCCCGTCCGTATCAGAGCTCTTCTGCTCCGCGGCGTGAAGATTTGAAGTGCGATTTGGCCTATGACGCCTCACGCAAGCGCTCTGCGTTAGGTCGCGCAGAGCGTCTGTGCCCTTGTACCCCTATGCCCGGCCTCCGTTCTGGACACCTGTCCGACGCTGGAGCCTCTGCCGCCGCCGTTGCCGCCGCGCGGCGCCTCTCCGCCGCCGCCAGCGTCGGCGTCCCCCGAGTGGCGGCCAGCGGCGGCAGACCCGCGGCCGAAGAAGAACGAGAAACACAACAGAAAGGTTTGGCTTATCCGCCTGTCGTGCGTCATAGATTTGGGAATTATCCCGGCAAAGCAACCTAACAGCGATGTGTAGAAGCATATCTGAAAGCATTCCCCTTAAGATTCAGATGAAAATCCAGTTGTAGAATTCTGCTGTTCTCGCAGTCGTAGTCGCATTCGCGATGACAGTCGCAGCGGCAACGGCAGTCGCAGTCACAGCCTCAGCCTCAGCCTGCCTCAGCCTCAGCCTCAGCCTGCCTCAGCCTCAGCCTGCCTCAGCCTCAGCCTCAGCCTCAGTCTGCCTTCAGCCTCGGCCTCAGCCTCAGCCTGCCTCAGCCTCAGCCTGCTCAGCCTCAGCCTCAGCCTCAGCCTGCCTCAGCATCAGCCTGCCTCAGCCTCAGCCTCAGCCTGCCTCAGCCTCAGCCTCAGTCTGCTTCAGCCTCAGCCTCAGTCTGCCTTCAGCCTCGGCCTCAGCCTCAGCCTGCCTCAGCCCCAGCCTGCCTCGACCGCAGCATCAGCCTGCCTCAGCATTCAAAATGTGGCCCAGGAAAGGGAGTTCTGGGAAGTCGAAGAGCACGAAGTGCCTACAGTTGGCTCCGGGCATTCAAAATGTGGCCCGGGAATGGAGTTCTGGGAACTCGAAGAGCACGAAGTGGCCTAGAGTTGGCTCCGGGCATTCAAAATGTGGCCCGGGAATGGAGTTCTGGGAACTCGAAGAGCACGAAGTGGCCTACAGTTGGCTCCGGGCATTCAAAATGTGGCCCGGGAATGGAGTTCTGGTGACTCGAAGACCACGAAGTGGCCTACAGTTGGCTCCGGGCATTCAAAATGTGGCCCGGGAATGGAGTTCTGGGAAGTCGAAGAGCACGAAGTGGCCTACAGTTGGCTCCGGGCATTCAGAATGTGGCCCGGGAATGGAGTTCTGGGAGGTCGAAGAGCACGAAGTGTGTGATTGTTGGCTTAAAACGACTTCTGCGGCACCCTGTCCGGCACCCGCCCAGACCCCCTTGTGGAGTCATCTGCTGCTCTCTTTTGACCCCACTAGAAACCTATCAGTCTTCGCTGTTAGGTAAATACGTTCCTTTTCCTCCCCTTCGCTTCCTCCTCCTCTTCCTCGTCCCCCTCTTCTTCTTTTTCCTCCTCCCCCGCAATTTTATTTTTCCTCCTGCTCTGTCTCCCTCGCCTCGTTCTCCTCCTCCTCCTTCTCCTCCTCCTCCTTTTCCTCTTCCGTTTCCTCCTCCTGTTCCTCCTCCTCCTACTCATCAGCATTATTCTTCTAAGCGTCACTTTGAACAACCTTGTGCATGCCACGGTGAAACAGTTAAGAAGGCCTGTGAGACAAGTGAGCCAGATTGCCCCTTAAAGCACCAGCCTGAGGAAGGGATTCCACCAGGGAGTTGCGTTGTTTGAAGCACCTCGTCCATGGGACCCCATCCCTCGGGACCCCTTCTTTGAACCACCCAGTTCTCAGGAGCGGCACAGGGAGCTGCAGGTGCACCTCGACGTGATCAGGCGCTGCGATGGGGCGATCACCGCGCAGGGCCTCATCGCAATGGGCATCTTCGAGCACCGCGGTCGGCCGGCCGCGCCCGATCCAGAGGCCAAGATCTCCGACGATCTGATGTTATCGATCCCAGCGTTTTTCCTTCATTTCGGCAGCCGGTGCTCTTCCTTCACTTCGGCATCATGGTCTCATTTTCGGGCCCCTGGGCCATCCAAAATGGATCCAGGGGCGAGAAGCTGGCCCTGGGGAAGGTCGGAAGAACTCGCATCTCCGGATGTCTGGGCCCGAAGGTTTGGAGGTCCCGGGCAAGAGTCGAGACGGCAAGCCTGCCGTATTTTGGTGCCCCCCCCGGCGGGCCAGCTTCGGATTTTGTGGGGCCGTCGGCTGGGGACGGCTCGGGACGAGCAGCTCGGCCCTGAAGGTCCTCATCGCGGAAGAACACGATGCTGCGGGCGCATGGGTCAGCGCAGCCAAGACGGGCCTCCAGCAACGGGTATTCCAGCCGCGCGCAGGAAGGCGTCGGGAAAACGCAGCTCTCGCGCAGTATGGCGCAGGAAAGTGGCGGCAGGAAAATATCGGGAGGGAAAGAAACACACAGACACAATTAATCGTCGACCCCCCAGAAAATATGGGAAAATATGGGAATTGGGGGGGAAGACAAAAACCCAGAAAATATGGGAAAATATGGGGGATCTTTTTATTTGTGTATATTTATTTGTGTGTCCTGGGGCCCCTTCAAAATAGCACCGTCAGAGGGACGCCAACGACTTACCACCACCAGCCTGGCCAGGCCCATCCTGGGCCTTGGAGTGGGCAAGGTGGGCCTGGCCAGGGCTGGCGGTAGGGTTTTGTTCGGAGCTCTCTGACTCAGGAGGGGAAAAAACACACAGACACAATTATTCGTCGACTCCCCAGAAAATATGCGAAAATATGGGAATTGGGCGGGAAGACAAAAATCCAGAAAATATGGGAAAATATGGGGAATCATTTTATTTGTGTGTATTTATTTGTGTGTCCCAGGGCCCCTTCACTGACGCCTTCCTGCACCGACCAACGCTTCCGTCTCCTGAGTACGAGCAGCCACCAGGGTGGTGTTGAGTGGGCGGCTGACTACGCCAGGGTGCGTGGCCTTGCAGGACGGTGGGCGCCCTGGGGGTGAGCGTTCCAGGGCGGGCTCCTAGGGGTGAGCGCCCCAGGCCGATCAGGGCCGGCGCCGCTACTCTCACAAGCACTGACGCTCGACTTGGGGCGCATCTGCTCGGTTGTCTGCTGAGGCCCCCGGCGTACCCCGCACGGTCAAAAGCCTCGGTTTGGGAAGCCGTTGCCATCCTGGCTCCGGGTGTCCTGGAACCCTCGCGCGGCTGATCTCCAGAGGCCTCCTCCAGTCAGGAGCGAAAGAAGGACGTACATGTACATGAATCCACGCTGGTTTCGAGAGCACGCGTTGCACAAATGGTCGTATCACGCGGCCGGTCTCGCGAATCGAGGGGCCGTGTTCATGTACATAGCTGGGCGCGCACGTCCTTTGTGGGCTCCCTATCCAGACGCCTCCTCGTGCAATGACAGTCAGATCGCGACGGGAGGATCTTGGCCGCTCTCGGCCGCCCGGGCCAGCAGCCGGCCCCCGCGAAAGAGCCCAGACGGGTGTCCACGGTTCTGTTTCACCACGTACATCTTCAGGAGGGAAAAAAACACACACAGACACAATTAATTTGCGATTCCCAGAAAATATGGGAAAATATGGGAAGTGGGGGGGAAGACAAAAACCCAGAAAATATGGGAAAATACGGGGAATCATTTTATTTGTGTGTATTTATTTGTGTGTCCCAGTTTCCCTTCACATCTGATTACAATCGTTCACCCAGGGTGGGCCCCGGACATTAGGTTACGGATGTTTAAGCTATGTGGTGCAGTGTACGTGGTGCACGCTAGAGGCGGCAACGGGCGTCAACGGGGGGGAACCTGGCCGGACCTAGGCGGCGACGGGCGGCAAGGTGGGGAAACCTCGCCAGACCCACCCAGCGCACGAGGCGGCAACGGATGGCAACGTGGCGAAACCTTGCTGGACCCGCCCTGCGCACGAGGCGGCAATGAAGCGGCAACGTGGGGAAATCTCGGCAGATCCACCAGCGCACGAGGCGGCAACGAGGCGGCAACGGTGCGTCGACGGGCGGCAGTGTGGCGAAACTTCGCTTCATCACCCAGCGCAATAGGCGGCAACGAAACGTCAACCGGCGGCACCGTGGGGAAACCTTGCGGGACCCATTAAATCCTTCAGAGAAACAAGTAAGAGCCCTGGGTGCGAGCACATTAAATCCTTCAGAGAAACAAGTAAGAGCCCTGGGTGCGAGCACAGTTTGTGGAGGCCCAGCGAAAAGGCAAGATCTAGCGGACCTTGCCGATTGGTGCCGCCTTGGCAGGTTCTGTCTGGTTGTTCTTGTGATGGGCCATCACGTGGCGGGCTTGGGAAAGAAGGCCGAGGAGGAACCAGGCAGAGCATGTGGAGGCCCAGCGAAAAGGCAAGATCTAGCGGACCTTGCCGATTGGTGCCGCCTTGGCAGGTTCTGTCTGGTTGTTCTTGTGATGGGCCATCATGGGCTCTCCGGCTCTTCGGTCCAGTGAGCAAAAATGGGCTGGGAGGAACCAGGCAGAGCATGTGGAGGCCCAGCGAAAAGGCAAGATCTAGCGGACCTTGCCGATTGGTGCCGCCTTGGCAGGTTCTGTCTGGTTGTTCTTGTGATGGGCCATCATGGGCTCTCCGGCTCTTCGGTCCAGTGAGCAAAAATGGGCTGGAGCATTTACAACGCGCTGAAATAAAGACCCTTTGGGGTTCAGGAGGGGCTCTGGTTCTGAGGTCGTTCATTCGGTTCATGCCGAGGAACCTAATCGTGGCCGACGCTCGCCGTGGCCAGAACAAATGTTGCTCTTCTCTCCCTGCTCGCTCACCACCGCCGCCCGCCGCAGCTATTCCGGCTGTATGGTTACCAGTGAGGAGGAGCGCCTTGCGCGGGCACCGCGGGCCCGTCGGCGCGAGAGTTGAAAGGTGGTGGACCGTCGTCTTTGTCGTCGTCGTCCGTCTTCCTCGCATTTTTTTCCCGCATACAGTTGCTCATACTGGGAGGGGGGACAACACACAGACACAACCCATCGTCGACCCCCAAGACATATGGGAAAATACGGACAATGGGTGGGGGATGACGAAAATCCAGGAAATATTGAAGATATTAGGGGTACCTCTAGGGATGATGGGCTTCGTGTGTATTCATTTGTGTGTCCCAAGGCCCCTTTCATCATAGCTGAACTGATTGACTAAGGAATCCATGTCGGAGACGTATCTTGGGCGATGAGACCAACGCTTTACTTCCACCTCACTCTTGCAAAAAACAACGTTCCTTCTTGGCGAATGACTGGTTAGCAGCCGAAAACTCGATTGTCGCATATGGCGTGCAAATGGCCGTAAGCCGTGATCGGAATTCGTACGCTTCCCCAGGGGCAGCGCTAGACCACTTCTAGCTTCTCAACCACTGACGTAGTATTGATCATGAGCGTTCAGCCGCTATGGAAAACGATGATTTGCATTCGGAAATTACATCCATCAGAGAAAAAAAATAATGGCCGCATTTCAGACGGACTACGCAAACGACAGCGCGGTGGAGACGCCAGAAGGGAAGCGCCCGAAAGGACCTGGCGGCGTAAGCATGGAGCATGGCTCGCCCATGCAGGTTTCCAGCCAAGCAGGGAATTCGCTCGGGGATCAGATTTGTCCAGCTATGCAAGAAGATCCAGGGTCGACCGCTGCTCCGGCGTTGTCTCCAGGTAGTATTAACAGAAAGTCACATCCTCGATCCCCGGTAGCATGGGCGGCGGCCGCGGCGACTCGCGTTGCCCGGGTGCCTCGTCGGGGCCGGGCCGCGCAGGCGGCGGCGCGGGCGATGCGGCCGCGGAGTTGGCGATCATTTTCGAGGAGTCGCAGCAGGTGGATGGCCGCCGCGTTCCCGGGCGCGTCGGCTCGCAGCTGCCGTTCTACGAGACTGGCCAGGGGGGCGCTGGCCCAGAGGTATTTGCCGCCCATCGTGCGTGGCGCACGCTGAACTTTTCAACTTCCTGGAGACGCCGCTGGGGCGATAATTCCAGCATTCTGTCCACTACGGACCCTTGCAATTGGTTATGGTGATCATGTGATTTTCCTGATTGGGATTTCGTAGATCTTGACGCGCGAGGGCCAGCCTCGGACGTTGTATTTGAGGGCGCGTCGTGGGCAAGCTTGAGCCGCGTCCACGCCCGTGCCCCGCGCCGCTCTGCAATGCCAGCCTCTCGCGTCTTGAGTTGCGAGGTTGCCTGCCTCCGCTCGCGGGGGCGTCGGCCCAATTGCACCATTGCTCAGCGATGTTTCGGGCGCAGTTCTCGCGGCTCGTTTAGAGGGCGAGCTCGGCGCGCGCCCCCCCCCCCCCCGCCCGCCCACCCCCGCCCCGCATAGGCCGTCGTTCCAGGGCCCGCCCTGTTCCTCGAGATGCCCCCGCCCGCCAAGAGAAGCCATTCGCCGGGCGCGGCCCCTCGCCCTGCGCAATCCCCCTCCCCCGCCCGCCCTCGCCCGAGCCGCGCTTCTGCGCGGGGTCTTCGGAGGGCGGGGGCGCGGGGGCGCGGGGGGGCTGCGCGGGCGGAATGGCGGGTCGCATTGGGCGCGTTTTCCAGTCTCGGGCCCGCCCGCTGCAGGGGCGCGGCGGGGGGCGCGCGACGGCGCGGACTGCAGACGTTGGGCGGCCATCGGGGGGGGGGGGGGGGGTGGGGGGGGGACGCGAAAATGGGGTGCGACGGGCATAGGGGCGCGGGCCATTAGGGGGGGGGGGGGGGGGGGGGGGGAAAACTGGGCAACGCGAAAGGGACGACAGCGGAAAGACAGCGCGAGGGCTGCCAATTGGGGGCGGGGCCGGGGAGCGCGCCGCGTCGCCGACGCAATCGCGGATGCTCGCGTCGCGATGCATCGGCGACGCGCCGGCGATGCGCCGGCGACGCCAGCGACGCATCGACGACGTCGGCGCGAGGACATCTGGCCCCGCATCGAGCCGCGCCCGCGTCGTCGATGCGTCGGCGACGCGGGGCCGCCCTCCGACCGCGTCTACTCCGACCCCATCTGGGAGGCCTAGAGCAATGCCGCCTAGCTATCGTGGCTCGCTGCGCCTACGGGGCGGCCCGCGCGGCCCGCGCTGCGACCGTGGCCGACGACCTCAGCCCGTCGCCCCCGGCCCATCGCCCGCGTCTCTCTTTCCGTGCGCGTGCGTCTCTCTTTTTCTGTGTTTTCTTTTTTGTCCTC
>CAUYUJ010016120.1:140343-147843 GCA_963575745.1 Prorocentrum cordatum
AACGTTCGCTGCTTCGTTCGAAAGGATGTATGTCCCGTGCGACCCTGGCCAAGTCAGAAGTCACGGATCTCTTCTCCATATTACAGACTTACAGACATTTTTGGAATCTACGAGTGGACACGTTCGCTTCCCGAAGAGCGACTCTGGGCTTTGTTATGCCGCAGATTACGAATTGTTGCGTTTGCTTCCGGCGCGCAATAGCCCAACTATGCCTAATCCCTTGGATTTCCCCCCTTGGCTAAGCCAACGGAGATATGGACAGTCACTCGCCCCAAGAACTCTAGTGCTTATGGGCTACCCAGCCCAGGGAGGGGGGCCGCCATCGGTGGGCACTTGGCACGCGGGCGACGCGCACCACCTATGGCCACGTCTCCCCAATCTCAAGCAGCACGAGCAATGGGATATCATTCTTGTTTACCGGCAGAGTGCTCACCCGCTTCTCATACAGAGTCCGCCCAGACGGGACCTCGGTGTCCCGGGAGGTGCCGAAATTCACAGACATCGACAAAGCCGTCTCCCTTGTGAGACAGGCAGGTCAGATGCGCTGGACGGTGCTCTTCGACCGCGATTTGTCTTCGTACGAGGTCACCTTCGACAACGATTCGGTTATTGCTTGGGTTAATACAGACGAGAGACTAATCATTGATTGGAACCACAGGCCAATATTGGAGACCGCGACCCAAGATCGAACTATATCTGTCCCGTGGGAGGATGACGGGAGATTCCTTTGTTTCCGTTACCACTGGGTGCGGACAGGTTTTGCCAACTGTCTTGTCTGCAATTGCCCAGTCAAATATAAATACAGGGTCACGCGCGATTATATGACCCAGACATGGAAGCGCATAATTATCCCGCAATCCCTTGAGGCACACGGTAACTACGTAACAGTGGACCAGGAAGCAACTCTATCAGGGAATCGCCACGAATATATGGAAGCGCGGATAAACAGACAAGGGAGACCTTCTGCCAATGTTGCGAGAAACGTCAACAACAACAATCAGCAGGAGCGAAAATGGGCCTCCGGGCAGTTTGCTACAATGGCGGCCGGTGGCGCGATATTTGGCAACAGCCAGACTGGAAATTTTCCAGCTTGGACCCCAGACCACGTCGAGGCCCAGCCTCCGGCGCGACATGCTCCTTTCTTCCAATATTTGAGGCCTTTGGTCAAGAGATTTATATCGTGGCTTGAATTTGCGGCCAAGAACGCAAGGAGACAAACCCCGCCCATTAACAAATGGTGGCCGAGGTTGTGGGTAACTGAGTTTGACCAATATGCTCGCCTGAGATCCTGCCCAGCCTTACAGGCATTTCACTGGCCTGATGAAGAGGATGACTTAGTCACTCCTCGAATCGGCTGGGAAAGATGGTTCGACAACATGACTAGAGCCGGCATCTTCGTTCCTACACTTTCTAGAGTAGATGACGCGGTAGATTTTGGCAGATCCTGGTTCGGCGCATTGCCTGAGGAAAATGGAAACAACGCCGACAACGCCAATCCTCTTGCGAGGTTACCAATCGCCTGGGAGAACAATTTTAGTGCGAGGCCGACTCGCAGTTCTCAGTTTGTTTCAAGACGGATTAGCATGTGTCGGGACCATCGCCTTATTGTCCCCGCATTGCGACATGCCACCGGCTCAGCCTCGATGGCACGCGAACTATCACAAACTGATCTGGATCTCAAAGCGATCAGCGGGCCTAAGGCCGCGTTGATAACTGATGGATATTTCACTCTTGACCACTCTGAGGGACACGTATACTCTCACCATGATGACCCTTTGATCAAAATATCATTGTTCGGGAGAGAGGTTCGAGAAATTGCTGCCCATTACATAGTAGAACACACGGGATTAAATCCTACTACCCCCGGCACGGTTACCCTGACCGGCACGGCAGAATACGTGATCCCGGAGATCATCCAGATTATAGTACATGACAATTGGTTAGTACCAGCACAACAAATGCAGCTGGGCCTTCGGCCCAAAAGGATTTTCGCAATTGTTCGTGAGATAATCAGCTATTTTATGTCAGAGAATCACTTTATCGGCTATCCGGGGCGGACCATTCGCCCCGATATGGTGATCACAAACGAAATTGATTCAAAGAAACGGACCGACGAATATGCCGTGGACTGCCGCATTCGTGCGGCTGTTAAGACAGACGACATTATAGAAAGGTGGGCCCGCAAGATGGGCGGGAGAGTACATAGCGACGTCCGTTGCCACGGTGCTCTCATACAGGACGCCATTTCTTGGCAACAGGATAAGTATCCTGACTCTGGTGCCGATCTCCAGGACAAAGAAGATGGACCCTTCCGCGCTGCATGCGGATTATACGGTGCCGCTGCAGCAACTGCTGCCAGAAGTATAATACAATTTATGAACGATCGTAGGAGTAATGATCCTGAACACGACGGCGAAGCCGAAATCGTGGGGCCACATGCGCCCGCTGGACCACAGGCCAGACCTTCGTCGCGCCCGCCTCCTCTTCGACCTGGCATCTCAGACGCCCAGGTATCCGGAGAAGTCACTGGATCCCCCCGTTCAGTCGCCGGCTCAGCCGTGACGACCAGGGAGACAAACCCACAACATCCCAACTTGGGGGATCGGGTGGAATCACGCGCGCGCGATGCTGCCATGGATGCTGCCGCTAGCACTGACATGGGTGCCGCCGCCGGCGCAGCCGTGGGCGCTGCCGCAGGGGCAGCCGCGGACGCTGCCAGCAGCGACGCATGCCACAGCTACGAGTGCGACCCTGGCAGGTCCTACCCGCGTTGCGCGAATGGAACCCTCGTCGGGCACTACATCCACCGTAACAGGGTCACGTGGCTTACCAACGAGAAATGGTATACTCTGAGTTACTGGCACCAGCTATCAAAATGGGAGCATGGCCACCACTTCCCGCCGAGAGGGACGGCACCTATGAGCGATACTGACAGAGAAAGAGGGCAGTCTCGCACGCCTCGTGGCATGGACGTACAGACGGGAGGATCGGCGACTTCAAATCCGCCGCCTCCGGCACCGCCCAGGCGAGAGACCGAGTGCAATCCGCGGGGGGGCCTGAACTGAGTTTCGCCCGCGTGACTCCGTCGCGGCAGGCGCGCGCAAAACAATTTACCCACGCGCGAAGCGCGTTGGGCGCGGACATCTCTACTGGTCGGCTAAGCCGGTCCAGCGGGGAGAAAATATTTATCACAATGGTGGGAAACGTCGAGCCTCTTCGGCCCTGGGCACCCTGGCAGCCACCGTTGAGCCGTAAAAGCTTTTTCGGGTTGGCTCCGGTGGTTGCGCAAATGCACAGGCCGGGGACGCTGTGGCTGGATGGGCTCTACGCGGCCCGCCGCGGGGGGAGTAAATGTGCTCCTCTCCGCCTCATATTCAATTAGAACTTAATTTAGTTTGCATGCATTGCACTGTCCGCTGGACCTGGCGCTGCGTTTCCGCAGCTGCATGACTGCTCGAGCCAGCCGACCTCGGCTGGCAGGAGAGAAAAGGAGTGCGCTGGGGCGCGCGGGCGGCTCGTCGTCGTCCGTCCTCGGCCGACCTCCTCCCTTCACATTCCTGATAGAGTAGTCTTGCTTAACGGATACTTGTCTTATCAATGTCTCATCCCGTCCCCTCTCTCCCTGAGCAGAGTGCACATGAGATCTTAATTCCTTTGTCATCTTGCCCCGATTCTCAGAGGAAAGACTGAGGGGCCCAGGGTCCCTCGATGGCTTGACAGTTTGTCTTAGGTTTTCATTGGGTTTTCTGTGGGAAGGCGAAGTTTAACTCATGGAAAATGGGCCTCGTTCTTTTTTTCTGGGTTGCTTATGACAGCGCTTCGACTGTAAACATTATCTTGCAGAGGCCCACGCGGATTAGCCGCCGCTGGGACCCCCCTCCCTTGGAACGCGAGGCACTGCAGGCCCGCGCCGGAGGCGGAAATCGGCGCCGGCCTTCGAGAGCGTCTGTTTACGCAGCCTCCTAATGAGGAGTACAGTCAAAACGCTGAATGAAGACCACCTCGGGCTCGGGAGTGGCTCTGGTTTTCGGGCCGTTCGTGCGTTCGGTCTGGGTCGGGGGCCCTGGTCGTGGCCGAGGCCCGCCGTGGCCAGAAAAGAGACTCCGTTGCTTGTTCAGCGTTCCTTGTGGTAACACGACCTCTGCACGTAAATTTTGGGAGGTTCGCGCAGATCTCTTGGATCGGCGCTGCACCCCCTCCCTGGCGCGCTCCGCGCGCCAGGGGC
This sequence comes from Prorocentrum cordatum, assembly GCA_963575745.1. NCBI lineage: Eukaryota > Dinophyceae > Prorocentrales > Prorocentraceae > Prorocentrum > Prorocentrum cordatum. Next base: position 144,569 of record CAUYUJ010016120.1, read on the forward strand.
GCGCCGCCCAGGGCTCAGCGCCGATCCAAGACGTCGGCGTTCTGGCTCGGGCGGGCTCCGCCTTATGAAAACTTAGGGAGGCCAACCGACCGCGGTCCGAGCAAGACCTGGCGACAGGGCGAGACTGCGAGGGTGTGCCCGTGGCCCCCGCGGCCGCAGAGCGGCGCCTGGACCACTTCCTGCAGGACACCCCGAGGGGTTGAATAATAATAATAATAATAATATTAATAATAATAATAGTAATAATAATAATACTAACAAGAATTATCCCGGCAAAGCAACCTAACAGCCATGTGTAGGAGCATCTCTGGGTCGAACAGCATCTCGACGAAAAGGCAGCGACAAAAAAGGTGACGTCGACGACGGCGGTGGCGGCGGCGACGGCGGCGGCGGCGGTCACTGCTATGAATCCTGGCTCCTCCTCCTCCTGGTGGTCCTCGTTCTCCTCCTCCTGGTGGTCCTTGTTCTCCTCCTCCTGGTGCTCTCCCCCCCCCTCCTCCTCCTCCTCCTCGTCCTCGTCCTCCTCCTCCTCCTCCTCCTCCTCCTCCTCTCCTCCTCCTCTCTCTCCTCTCTTCCTCCTCCTCCTCCTCCTCCTCCTCCTCCTCCTCCTCCTCCTCCTCCTCCTGGTAGTCCTCCCCCTCCCCTCCCTCCTCCTCCTCCTCCTCTTCCTGGTCGTCCTCCTCCTGGTCGTCCTCCTCCTCCTGCTCGTCCTCCTCCTCCTCCTGCTCGTCCTTCTTCTCCTGCTCCTCCTGCTCCTCGTCCTGCTCCTGCTCGTCCTCGTCCTCCTGGTCTTGCTCGTCCTCCTCCTCGTCGTGCTCTTGCCCCTGCTGAAAATGTGGCCCAGGAATGGGAGTTCTGGGAAGTCGAAGAGCACGAAGTTGCCTACAGTTGGCTACGGGCATTCAAAATGTGGCCCGGGAATGGAGTTCTGGGAACTCGAAGAGCACGAAGTGGCCTACAGTTGGCTCCGGGCATTCAAAATGTGGCCCGGGAATGGAGTTCTGGGAACTCGAAGAGCACGAAGTGGCCTACAGTTGGCTCCGGGCATTCAAAATGTGGCCCGGGAATGGAGTTCTGGGAACTCGAAGACCACGAAGTGGCCTACAGTTGGCTCCGGGCATTCAAAATGTGGCCCGGGAATGGAGTTCTGGGAAGTCGAAGAGCACGAAGTGGCCTACAGTTGGCTCCGGGCATTCAGAATGTGGCCCGGGAATGGAGTTCTGGGAGGTCGAAGAGCACGAAGTGTGTGACTGTTGGCTTAAAACGACTTCTGCGGCACCCTGTCCGGCACCCGCCCAGACCCCCCTGTGGAGTCATCTGCTGCTCTCTTTTGACCCCACTAGAAACCTATCAGAACAAGCTGTTAGGTAATAATAACAATACCAATAATAATAACGATACTAATAATAATAATACGAATGATACCAATAATAATAATGTTCATAGTAATAACAGTAATACTAATAATACTAATACTAGTGATAATAGAAATAATAATAATACTGATAATTATAATAATAATACTAATAATAATATTATTATAATAGTAATCATAATAATAATAATCATAATGATAATACGAATACCAATAATAATAGTAATAATAATACTAATAATAATAACAACAATAATACTACCAACATCAACAAAACAGCACATACACATCGTCATACAAATACATGATAATGAGAAAATGAATAATGATGTTGCCCAGCGTGGGCCCCAACCAGTAGTGCGTCGTGGATGTGTAAGCTGTGTGATGGAGTTTACGTGGGGAGAAGTATGTGGAAAAGCTATGTGGTGCAAGGTATGCGGTGCAAGCTATGCGGTGCAACCTCGACGGACCCCCCAAATGTGCGTCGCGAGGCGGCAACGGGCGGCGACGCAGCGAAACCTCGACGGACCCATCCAAGTGGGCGCCAACGGGGCGGCAAATGGGCGGCAACGAGGCGGCGAACCCCTGAAGTGGGCGGCAGCGAGGCGGCAACGGGCGGCGACGCAGCGAAACCTCGACGTACCCCTTCAAGTGGGCGCCAACGCGGCGGCAAACGGGCGGCAACGAGGCGGCAAACCCCCCAAGAAGGCGGCAGCGAGGCGGCAACCGGGGGGCGACGCGGCCAAATCTCGATGGACCCCCCACCTTGAGTGGGCGGCAGCGAGGCGGCAACGGGCGGCGACGCGGCGAAACCTCGACGGACACCTCCAAGTTGACGGCAACGAGGCGGCAACGGGCGGCGACGCGGCGAAACCCCGACGGACCGCCCCGAAGTGGGCTGCAACGAGGCGGCAACGGTTGGCGCGGCCAAATCTCGACGGTCGGCGGCAGCGAGGCGGCAACGGGCGGCGACGCAGCGAAGCCTCGACGGACCCCCGAAGTGGGCGGCAGCGAGGCGGCAACGAAGCGACAGCCCCCCCAACCCCTCCGCCCAGTAAACAACAGCGAGGAGGCAACGCGGCCAAATCTCGACGGACCCCCACCCCAAGTGGGCGGCGACGAGGCGGCAACGGGCGGCGACACGGTTAAACCTCGACGGACCCATGCAACGTCTTGGGATCGCAAGAACAAGAGCACTCCCAAGAGACACCCGACACACCCAAGTCGCCGCATTCCCCTAGAATGACGTGCACAGTAGGAGTTCGACCACAAACAGCCTTCCACACGAAACTCAACCCTGAGATCTAAGGACGTCCATTGATTTTTGGTGTGGGAGCGTCACGCTTTCCATAGCGAAACCATCGAAACCCAAGACACCCAGGGCACCCTGGAGGCAAGCGTGGTGTCTCTTGGCATGGGTTTCCAGTGTATACGGATTTTCTGCCCTCACGGCGGTGAAGACGGCCCATGTAGCTCCCGAGACCGCCCCAAGACAGCCCAAGAGGGCCCGAATATCGCCCCAAGGCAGCCCAAGAGGGATCCGAATCGTTGAAGAAGCGCTCCAAGACGCCCAAGATGGCCCCAAGGCGTGCCAAGAGACCGCCCAAGACGCACCGAGGGGCCTCCAAGATCACTCCCAAGAGGCGCAGCCCAGAGCCGCTCCCCTTTGTGCCCCGCACCCTCGCAGGGGAAAGGGGGTCTACGCTTGGGGCCCTCTTCCCTGGTATCCAGGGGTCCACGTAATGCCATCGTAATGCCTGCGGCGAACGTCTTCGAAGTCGGCTAGAACCTAAGCGCGCGCGTAGTGCGTTTGTGGTTCTAGTATGGTCACATGCGTACATACATACATACGATACATACATACGATACATACATGCATACATATATACATATATATATA
>CAUYUJ010016120.1:150343-242413 GCA_963575745.1 Prorocentrum cordatum
TCGCTCGCGCTTGCTCTGCCAGTCTGGCATCATCCTGCGCCTGCGAGTGTCATTGCGGTGGCGGGGCCCAGTCGGTCCTCGCCGCAGGTGCAGGCGAACGCGGCTTCTGCTTTTGCGGGCGCATGTTGTCTGTCGGCCCCGAGTGTCCATGCGGAGCTACTGCGGCCCTCGCTGGGCGCCGGCCCATTCGGCCTGGCCCCGCGCGCGCGTCGGCTCACGGGTCCAGTCGGCTCGGCTCAGTCCGCCCGCGCACGCCAATGTTGCTTGCTGTTGTATTGGCGCTCGCTGTCAGTCGGCACCTAGTGGCCATGCGGGGCCAAGCGCGGGCCCACTCGGCCTCAGCGCACGGCGGGTCTGGGGCCCAGTCGGCCCCGACCGCTGGCGCAGGCCAATTCGGCTCGCTGTCTTTCGGGCGCGCGCTGTTCGCCCCAAGTGGCCATGCGGAGCCAATGCGGCTTGTTTTGTTCGGGGGGCGTGCCGCCCGTCGGCCCTGCGCGGCCGCGCGGGGCCAACGCGGTCCGGCTCCTGGGCCCGGCCGGCTCCAGACGCAGGTGCGACCCAATGCGGCAATGCGGCCCGCCGCTTCTCGGAGGCTTTCTGCTCGTCGGCCCGAGCGGCTACCTTGCGGGCCGGCGCGTCCGACGCGGCGCGCCGCGGCGCGGTCGTTCCCGCTGCGCTTTCGCATCGTCGCTCCGTCAGCTTTCAACGCGGCGACGGCTGAGAGGCGGGCTGCGCGCGCGCAGCGGGCCGCTTCGCGGCGGGCGAAGTTGCGCCGGAGACCCTTCGCGCTTTTCCTGCGTGCGTCGAGGGGATTGGCGCGCAGGGCGCCGCCTGGTGCGACTCGGTCGCAGCCGAGAGCATTTCCGCGCCCTCAGAGTTGGCGGGGGCCGAGTTTGAGGACTGTCGCTTCCGGAATATTGATCTGGATGGCGGCGGGAAGCGGTGCGTCCGTTTGACCATCAAGCACGCCGGGCGCGAGAATGTCGGCGCGCCCGCGCGGCGCGAATCGCGCGCGCGCCCGCTCGCGCGCGGGGAGACGGCGAGGGTCGGTCAGGCCGCCGCAGGGTCGGCCAGCGGGGGCGCCAGCGCCGCCTTCCCCGCGTTTTTCCAAAGGGCGGGGCGAGGTTGCGACGCGCTAGAGCGCACCTGCCGCCGCGCGTCGTCGCGCCCGTCGCGTCTCGGGCGCTCGCGGCAGCCCGCGCGGACATCCGCGCTTCGCTGAAGACGGCAAACCTCGAAGGTTTGCCCGGCGACCTCCTGCCGGGGCGCCGCCCTTCTTATCGCGGCGGCGGGCGCGCCGCTGCGCGCGCGACGCTCGCGGCGCAGCCCCGAACTCGTGTGCGAGCTCGCCGGCGACATGGCCAAGCTTCGGAAGCGCGGGGTCGAAGAAGGCTTCATTTGCGTGAGGCCGCCCAAGCGATTGCCGCAGCACCTCGCCAGGTTGCTTCGCGATGCCGACGAAGACGGGGCTCGACCATCTGGGGGCTTCAACAACTCGGCACAGGCGCGGCTCTTCCCCGTCGCGCGCGCCCGCGCCGCGCCTCTCTCGTCGCGCGAGGCCAGGGGGGCGAAGGCGACGCCCGAGCGCGTCCTGCCAGCGCTCGGCAAGTGGCAACTCGCGCGCAGTCGCTGCGCGATCAGCGCCCACGCCGCGGGCCAGCTGAGCTACGCCGCAGCCGCGGCCCACCGCGACGTCTGCGCGGCGGCGGGCCTCGGGGCCGCCCGCCGCAAACTGCGGGCGCAGCTCGCGGCCCAGCGCGACGAGCAGGCCCGCAAGGATAGGGCGGAGCGTTCGCGCTCTGGGGATTCGTGTTTCGAGGCTTGCGCGTGTTTTCACATTCGAAACTTTCGCGTCGGCGGAGGCTTCGACGGTCGCGCGCAGGCGGGGCGCGCAGCAAAGCGCGTGGATCCCACCATCCTGAATCGCGCGGTCGCGCAGAGGAGGCCGGCGATGCCGACGAGGCCGCGACCGAGGCGGCGCCGTGCGAGGCCGGCTCCAAAGGCGGCTCCAAGGGCGGCCACGGAGGGGTGGAGCAGCGCCTCCAAGGGCGGAGAGGGGCGCGACCTCGCAGAGCTGGGGCGGGGTTGCCACGCGCGAGTTCCGGGGCGCGCAGAAGCCTTGGGGCGCGTGGCCCAAGCGCAAGTGGGAGGACTCGCGCAAGCCAGGGGCGCCCCCCCCGCCCAGTGATGAGGCGCAAGCCGTGGCGAGGCTCGCCATTATTGAATTCCGCGCGCGCGCTCTCGCCCCTTCGCAGTTTTCGGCAGGCGCGGGCGAAGCGTCGAGGCCCCGCCAGGGCAGCCCCGCGCGTCCGCAGACGTCAGCGCAGGCGGGAGGTGGTGCGAACGCGCAGCTGCAGCGCGCCCCCCCCCGCGCGCGGTGCAACGCCTTCGAAGCGCGGCGTCGTGCAAGAATTCGCGGCTCGATTCGCTGGCACAGCTGCGCGCGCGGTCGACGCGCTGTTTGTCAGCCGACCAATCAGCTCGCGCGAAGCTATCTTGCATCGGGGCTGGGCATGGCCCGGGCGACGGCAAAATTCGCATATTGTTTCGCTAGCCAAGTGGCGCGCGCGGTCGACGCGCCCCCCGTCAGCCGACGCATCGGCTCGGGCGCCAAGCTATCTTGCATCGGGGCGGGGCGTGGCCCTGGCGACGTCGCTGCCGCCGTGGCTTGTCCCGCGCGCATGCGTTCGGGACCGCCGCGTTTGCTTTCGCTGTGCCGCCGCGATCAACGCCACTTGGTTGTCGCGTCTGTCCGCAATGCATTGGTGGTTGCCGCCGACTCCGCCAGTGCCGCCTTCGCGCCGTGTGCCCGCGCCGTCGCGTCCGCCGCGCGCGCCAGCGGAAACCTTGCCGTGCCCTTTGGCTCCCCCGACGCGGCGGCGCTCGCGCTCCCGCTTCGCGGCCTCGGAGCAGGCCCGCGCGCCTCGCGCTTTCCACGTTGCTGCATCGCTCGCGTTGGCTCGCAGGCAGCGATTGGCTGGGACCCTCGCGCGCCTCGCCAGGGCAGCGCAGACGATTTGGGGAAACTGCTGTTCGTCGACGACGCTCGCCGTGAGCAAGTCATTTTCGAACCTGCCGTCGACATCAGTGCAGACGTCTGGGCCGAAGTGGACCGGGTAAACGCGGGCTTCTCTGCCCAGATTAATGACGCACTCGAGCATTTCATTTGCGATATTGAAGCTGAGGCGCGGGCGCTGGACGAGTCGGGCGCCGTGGCCCGGCGGCGCGACGGGGCCGGCGCAAGCGCGCAAGGCGGCGACTGGCGTCGACGGCTCGCCGATGGAATCGCTCGCCGCCAGCGCCGATTTCTAGGGCGCCGCGCGCATCGAATTCTTTCGCCGCGGCGCGCCAGCAGCCGGCTCGTTATCGGTCTCGGGCAGCGGGGGACCCGCGCGGCGCCCCGGCGCGAAGCCGGTCTCAACCGTGCTCGCGGGCGCAGCTCAAGCAAACCGCGCGTTGCTGGCCCCCCCAAAGAGGCCGCCCATGCGGCGACGTTGCTACAGCAGTCTCCCAAAGAAGCGCGCATGGGCCGCGTGGCCCAGCCTGTCGCGACTGAGCGGGCCGACCTGAGCGCAAACGTCTTTTCGCCGTATTTCGGGGTTGCGCAGGCGCGGTCCAATGGCGACGCGCGCTTGGGCAGTAGACGATCTGGCCCCCTCAAAGGTGAAGGGGCGCACTTCGGCAGGCGAAAAGTTTCGCCTCGAGCCCGTCGACGCGCGGCGTCGCTTGGCCAGGGGCGCGGCGCAAGGCGCGCGCGAACGCATCATGTTCTTCGTGCGCAATGTCGACTCGGCCTGCCGTAGGCCACCCGCCGCACCGATGCGTCGCCGTTTCCTCTTCTTTGTTTTCTTCGCGGAGGGCGTGGCCCACGTGGCGGGGCACCTGGCCGCGCCCTTCGGCGCCGTGGCATCCGCGCTCGCGCGGGAGAAGGTCGGCGCGCTCATCTCGCACCTCGCGCGACGCCTCCCATGCATTCCGACGCCGCGCCTCGTCGATGACCTCTGCGGCGCCGAGCGCGCTGCCCGCGCCGAGCGCGCGCTCGGGTGCATCGCGCGGGCCTCGTGCTGCATCCTCAGGCTTTCTGCGATCGCGTTGGACAAGGTCGCCGTAGGCGTGCCGCCGGTTGTCCGGGGCCTACAGGTCCGCGCAGTCCACAGCGGGTTCTCGCGCGCCCCCTCGCCTGACAAGGTCAAGAAGCGGCGCGGTCGCATTGGCGACGCGCTCTCCTCGGGCACGTTGCGGCCAGGGGGCGCGGCGAAGCTGGCGGGCGCCCTGGCGCGGGCATGCTCGGACACGCCCCGTCGCATAGGGCGCGCGCCCATCTGGCCCTTGCTCGCTCGCTCGAACCGCGCGGCGCGGCGGTGCCGCAACAGCTGCGCGTCGCGCTCGAACGGCGGGCCGAAGTCGTCGCGCTGGAACTCTGCGAGGCCCGTGCCCTGGCGCCAGGCCGGCGCGAGGCAGCGCGGCTCTTTGTCGACGCGCGCGGCGCGCCGCCCCGCGCAGCGGTTGCGCCGTGCGTGGGCGGGCGGGCTTCCTCCTTAGATTGGGCCCCCCCCGGGTGCTTCCTGCGCCATTTCATGGAGAGAGGCGATGCGCAAATTATGCCCTCGAGCTCCTTGCGATCGCGTTCGGCCTTTCCACGTTCAGCGGCGCACTCGAGCGCAGGCGCGCGCGCGCCTCTGGTCTGACGGCGTCGGCGCCGAGGCCGCCGCGCGGAATGGCGCCTCCAAGGAGTGGGGCTGCAGCGTCTCGTCAAGTCGCTGCGGCTGCAGGCGGCGCTATTGCGCGTCTCGCCTCGCGTCGACCGCGCCCCCTCTAAACTGAACGTTGCCGATGTTCCGTCGCGGGGGCAGTGCTGGCACCATCGCGAGATCGGCGCTCCTTTCGTTCTGCCGCGTCTTAGCGAAGCATTCTCGGAGGCCGCGGCCTGGTCGCCCTTGTCGGCAGCGCGGGAGCCGCTGCGCCGCGCGCTATCGGACGTCGGCCGACGGCTCGGCTCGCGCGCTAAGGCGTTTCGCGTCGGGGTCTGGGCGCGCGCGCATCTGCGCATAATCATTAGTTTCCGTTTTGGGTGTTCGAGGGCCGCGCGTCGCGAAGTCGCCCCGCGTGCGCTCGGCCAAGACGCGGTGACAGAGGTTATGCCCAGCGCGCGCCGTCCGTCGGATCGGCCGCGGCTGGGCGCGCCGCTTCCGCGCGAGCGGCCAAGGCAGGCGCGATGCCGCGCCGTTCGACGCCGTCGCGGCGGCGCTCGCCGCCGAAAGCGCGCCGCGCCCACCCGCGCTTGCCAGGGCTGCACTCGCAGATTTCCAGTTCCAGGGCGCGGATCTCGGCGGCGGCCAAAAGCGATGCGCTCGGGAGGCCATCGCACTCGCGACATGCGATCAGGCCCGCGCCCAGAGGCCAGCGCCGACGCGGGCGCCTGCCGTCAGGGGCGCGGCCGTCGACCCGCCCTTCGAAATAAGGGCTGCGGAGGCGCGGGGGCCCGCGCGCCGCGGCGCGGCGGGGGCCCGCGCGCGGAGCTCCGCAATCTTTGCCGGCGGCTCGACAGCGCCTTCAGTGAGCGTCGCCGGGCGGCCGTCTTCGGCGCGTGCAGCGGCCCTCCTGGGCGCGCGCCCGCGTTCCATCGCCTCTTGCAAGAGTGGCGAGCTGCTCGCGCGGTCGCTGCTATTTCGTTCCGGCCCGATTTTGTCCGAATCATATCTCGCACGTCGAGCTGGCTTGTCAGGTTTGCGGCTTTCCTGTAGACGTATTTCGCGATGCGCCCCATCGCCGCGCCAAATATGCGGCCCGCAACTCGGCGCCTTCCTGCCCGGGGTATCTCTATTCATCCGGGAAGACGCAGTTTGCGCTGCTGAAGCATTCGAAAGAGCGGCATGAGTCTGCTGTCTTTGCTCAGCTCCTCCTTGTCACGCACGTGTTTCCTCCTGCGCCTCCCTCCAGAGACATTGGGCTTTTCGTTCGACGGCGTCGCCTGTCACCGGGGCGCAGGGGTTTCTATCATTTTGCGCGGCGGCCTCCTGCAGCTCAAATTGGCTCGTCGCAGTAGCAAACAAGTCGGTTCGGTGCTGCAGCGGGCGCACCGCGACGTGCCCAGTTCGCGCGCTTGGCGCCTGGCCCGCGGGTCTGCCCGTGGGCACCAGGCAATTGTCGGGCGCCAGCGCGGCGGGCCCGCTGCGCGCCGCGCTTTTTCCTCGCCGAGATCAGCGTCAAGGACGCGGCGCTCCATCGCACTTATGACCTGCGGCGCGGGCACGCATTGGACCTTCAGCAAAGGGGAGGTGACTGGCGCGAGATCCTCCAAGCGGGCGAAGAGGTCCTCGACCGCCTTGTTGTCGTACCTCGACATGGCGCACCTGGCGGGGTCTGAGGACGACCTTGACTTAGCGCTGGCGCCCCAGGCGTTGCGCGCTGCCCTGGCGCGTTCGCCCCCGTCGCTGCGCGCCGCGACATCGTGGCGCCGCCGCGAGCGTCGCCCGATTTCGCGAGGGATGCGCGCGCCGCGCGCGTCGCCGTTGCGCGGGGCACCAGCGCGCATCAGCTAGTGGTGCTTGCGTGCCTGGCGCCCCGCGCGTCGGCTCAGACTGGCGTCGCCAGGCAGGGCGGCGCGGGGGGTGCCGCGCCCCTTGTCGAGCGAGCGAGGCACCTTCGGGCGCGGGAGGCTGCCGGCGCAGCTGAAATGCGTGGTGGGCGCGAATCGCCATCGAGAGCGCGCGCCCGCACTTGGGCTGCGTTGTGCGCGCGTGCCCATTTCGCGCCCGCGCCTGGCTCGCGCGCCGGCGGGCGAGCGCGCGCGGGCCGCCCCCCGCTCGTCTGCGCCTCGCGGCGCGCGGCCCCGCGTGAAGGGCTCGCGCGCGCGCTGGGGGTGGCGGCGCGCGCGTTGCTGCGAGCGGCTCCGCGAGAAGGGTCCGCGCGCGCACGGGGCGACGGTCGTTCTTCTGCTTGCGTTGCGTTGCGCGCTCCGCGCAGGCGCGCCGTGGGCCCCGCCGGGGCGGGTCGCGGCGCGCCCTGGGGTCGCGCGGGTCGCGGGCAATGGCGCCCGCGCGCGAATTCAGGATAAGTCATAAGTGATCAGGAGAACATCGAAGCGTAGGAAAAACGCGTTTTCCATTGTTTGAAGATTTTGTTTCCTCTCCAGATGTGTCTGATTTTCTGATTTTCTGGCCTCGGCAGAGATTGGCCAACTTGCGCAGTCTCTGCCAGTGATCAGACACATCCAGATAATCATAAAGGAAGCATGAAACAACCAAAGCGTTTTGGATTCCCTTCAAAACACAGTGTTGAGCCATGAGATTTGACTTAGTTTCTTATTGTAATAAGTTTACGACGATCTAATTATAGTTCGAACTGAGCTGATCATAGATCCGGCTGGCTTTCCAATCCATTTCGTTTGACTTCGAATTGAACTTTCATTTGAAGCGATCAGACAGATCCCAGGCCCAGGAGATTTGTCTTTGGTTCCTTTTTGCATGTAAAAACAATCTGAACAGTATTGAGCAGATCACAGATCCAGGCTGACATGGGCCTCGATTGAATCGACTTAACATCTACTTCAATATCAGCAGATGCCAGACCCAGGATATTTGAATTATTTTCCTTTTGAAAATTCGATCGAATCTCATTAGAGTTAAAATCCCAGATCGATTTGGCTCCCTTTTTTTGTGGACAAGTAAGATTACGCTGGAACCTTGCTTACAACTTTCCAGAATTGAGATCCCAGGTCCAGGAGATTTGCATTGATTCATCTGGTAATTCTCAAATAGTTGGATTTCGGCAGATCACGTACCCAGCTGGTGTTACATAGATTTCGATTGAGCTCGACTTGACATCTACTTGACATAAATTTGAATTGTGTTCGTATAATGTACGAGGTACAATATACGCAGAATTGTGCGGATCACAGGTCAGCCGATTTTAAGCAGAGTTCGATTGGGTTCCAATGACAGTTTTGTTACACTTAGGCAGGTTCCAGATCCATGAGAATTGGATTGGGCTCATCCTGTAATATGAACAGAATTGACTTAGTCTAGGAGATCCCAGGTCTCGCTGGTTTCAATCGAGTTCAATTGAATTCGATATAACGCCTAGGGCACATTCCAGATCCAGGGTATTTGAATTGGGCTTATCATTGTACTTGAACTATACTCTAGTTAGAATTGTGCAGATCAGAGACCCTGCTGGTTTTAGATAGATGATGATATGTTTTTTTTATCACATTCACAACAGCATTTGGCAGATCACATTTCCAGGAGATTTGACTTGGGCCCCTCTAGTCTTTACGCTGAAAACATAGTTTTTGGGTCCGTTCTATTTCACACCTAATTATAATCGTACAGATCCCAGATCAATGAGATTTGATGTCGGCTTCTACTGGGGGCTTAAATGGTGTTTGTTTGGGTTGAGGATCTCAGAGACATAGCTGATGTTGCAGAGGTTTCGATTGAGTGGTATTTTGCGACCCCATTCAAATTTAACAGGCGCCAGGTCCAAGAGGCCTGCTTCTGGGTCAGCTTGACACTTCGATATAATAGACTTCGAGTGGGGCAGACAACGGATCCATGTGATTATTGAGCAATGTGTGATCGACTTCTACTCAACATACCGTTCACATTGAGCAGGCCCCATGCCCAGAAAACTAGACTTGTGCTCTGAATGTGCTTGATATAGAACCAAATCAGAGTTGAACAGGCCACAGATCCAGCATTTAAAAATCGGCCCGGCTTGAGTTTTCATTTACATGTATTTAGAATCGGGCAGACCCCAGGCCCATGGGATTTGATTGTGGTTGTTATTGCAACTTACATGTAGTCGATTTAGATTTAGGCACATCACAGATCCAGCTGGTTTTAGATAGATTTCGGTTGCATTACCATTTTAATTCATGTAGAATTGAGCAGATCACCGTTCCATGGGATTGGAATTCACTTCCCAATGTAACTCACATCGAATACAGGTAGAACCTGGTTGAGCGCAGCCCCAGCTGATGTTGAATAGATCCCGATTGAATTCTAATTGAAATCTAATTAGAAGCGAGTGAACATATCCTAGATCCAGGATGTTGCAGTGGGGGTTCCTCTTGCGACAGCATAAAATCGAACTAGAATCGGACATGCCACATATCCAGCTAATTGCACATTGATTCAATTGAATCCTATTCCGAATATCATCAGGATTTGGCAGATCCCCGACACGGGAGATTGGAAATTGGTTATGATTGGAATAGAAATCAAATTTCATTTGAATTGAGGAGATCACAATTCCAGTTGGTTTTAAACAGATTTCGTTTGATAGAACTGAGCAGATTACAGATCCTGTTGTGTTCAAATAGGTTTCGATGGAATTCTACATCGAATATATTCAGAACTGGGCAGATCACACATCCAGGATATTTGACTTGAGATCCGGTTGTAGCTTCAATATATTCGAATTAGAGTTGGACAGATCACAGATCCAGCCGGTTTTGAACAGATCCCAATCGAATTCGAATTAAAAACCAGTCAGAAGTGAACGAATCACATATCTATGATATTTGCATTGAGTTCATGGTGCCATGTTAAGTAGACTTGAGCAGATCACATATCCAGCTGATTTAAACTATGTTCGATTGAACTCTAATTAAGATATAATGAGATTCGGTCATATCCCAAATCCATGACATTTGAATTGGATTCCGAGTGTAATCTAAGTCGGATTTTCAGCCACTTGGGCAGATCACAGATCAAATTGATTTAACATAGATGTTGGTTGAATTCTAAGTACAGTCTAATTCGATGTGAGCAGTGCTGAGCAGATCCCATATCCAGGAGGTTTGAATTGGGCTTCTAGTGGAAATTAGATGGAATTGAATTGTAATTCAACAAATCACATTTCCACTTGATTTCGAATCGATTTCGATTAATTTCAATCGGAATTTAGCATATCCCAGATCCAGGAAATTTCAATATGGTTCCTACCGATCTGTTTAGAATTGAGCAGATCCCAGGTCCAGGAGATTTAAATTGGGGTTCTGTTCTAACTGAAACCGAGCTAGAATTGAGCAGGCAGGTCACAGACCCAGCTGTTTAAAACTAGATGTCGATTGAAGCCGAGTTATAATATCATTAGAACTGGGCAGATCAAAGATCCAGGATCTGATGTAGGTGCTGATTGTACTTTAAATATAATCCGTTTAGATTTGAGCAGGTCACAGATCCAGCTGATGTAACATTGATTTCGGGCTCATTCTAATTAGTCTTGAAGTAGGAGCTCCGGCGGTCAACCGTTTGAATTGCAATCGACTGAGACGACTAGCTGAATAGCAAGAGGAGGCAGAAGAGCAATAGGAGGAAGACGAGCAGGATGATGCACCCCCCCCTCACCCCAATCCGTTGTTTGGGGGTGCTGGGCGGGGGCGAGCATTCATTCGTGCGTCCCTGGGCCCCTTCATTCAGATCGTCTTCGATATTATCGTCTTCTTTAATGCCGCCCCCCGGGCATTCCAGGACAGGGCGCTGGACCCGGCGGCGAAGGCGCGGTTGCTGTTGCTGTTCTTGGCCTCGCCGGAGGGCGCGGGCTGTTCCGAGGCCCTGCCGCGTCGTCCTCGACGCCGCGGTGGGTCGTGGCCGCCGTCGCGGCCGCCGCTGTCGCCGTCGCCCGAAAGAGAAATTGCACCCTTGGCGACAGAAGACACGGACAGCTCTTCAGAGTATTGAAGAGAGATTGCGTGCATCAGTGCTGAGACAAAGTCTGATACGAATACCAACACAGAAGCAATAATCCCGACACGAAGGTAGCATCAAGACGAAGACTGAGAATCATCGTGCAACTCCTGATGTTCATTGTAACACCTTTATGTGATACGAATGCACTACTAGTTCTGATGCCAGACAATCATCAAGACTCAGACTAACATCATACTGATATTCTCAGTCATCGCCATACACTGACGGTACTAATTCGATGGGAGGCAACGGGAGACCACGAAGGCCGCCGGAGGCCACGGGAGACCACGGAAGACCAAGTCGCCCGACCGATTCCAGATCTGGCGATCCCCGTCTTTGGCTTCTCAGAAGAATTCTAGACGCTTCACGTATCCCCACGAATACCTTTTCGGACGCCTCCTGCGCTTTCGCTCGCGGCCGCGACAAAAAAATATATCCCCACCAATCGGCCCGACTAGTGTTCGGACGGCTTTCGACCCGCCGCGCGAGCCTGTTGATTAATAGTATGCCCACCAGTTGGGTTCGTAGAGGAGGTCGATGTCACAGTTGGGCCTGTACTTGGTTGTCCCAGGCTTCTGAGCTGCGTGAAAGGCCAGCTGCGTAGCTGCAATTTTCGCTGCCCGTTCGCTGCCCTCGCTCGGCCTCGGCTCTGGCCCTGTAAAATTCAGGAGGGGAAAAAACACACAGACACAATTAATCGTCGATTCCCAGGAAAATATGGGAAAATATGGGAAGTGGGGGGGAAGACAAAAACCCAGAAAGTATGAGAAAATATGGAGATTTTTTTATTTGTGTGTATTTATTTGTGTGTTCCAGTTCCCCTTCAAAAATGTAGGTTTTAGGTCGCCACTTCCGGCCAGCTGCCCGCCGCCTCGCTTGCATTTTTCGGCGCTCGCCGCCCGCTGTCGTGCTTGGCTTCGGCTTGGCCTTATTTTAGGGTTTCGCACGTTTCCACGTCGCTGCGCGGCCCTCCCGCTTGCGGTCGCGAGCAAAATAAGTATCCCCACCAGTTGCGTCTACGAGACTGTGGTCTGCGTTTTCTGCTCGCTCGCGGTGTCGATCAACCAGTATGCCCCGCCATTTTGGCGATGCACCCCGCCTGGCAGCTTGCCCCAGTCGACGGCTCCCTCTCCTGAGCGGCACCGAGGCCCGCCTCCTGTTAGTTCCTCCTCCGCTGTCTCCTCGTTGCCCGCTTCTCCCCCCCTGGTGCGCAATTCGCTCGTAGCCCGATGCTGCGACCTTGACGGCGTCCGGCTCCTCCAGCGCGCTCGCGATCAAACAAATCCACGCCAGCCCATCCAGAAACGATGTCCAGGCGAGTTGAGGCGATCAGAGAAGTGCGGGAGCAAAGAGGTGGACGGCAGAAGCGTGCGAAGGAGGGAGGAGGAACAAAAAGGAGGCTGGATGGAAAAATGAGGGAATGGGGAACATGAAAATGAATAGGGTTATGAATAGACGGAGGAGGAACAGGAAGATAACGAATAGGAGGACGAAGGAGGAGCAGGATGGGGAGGGCAAGCAAAAGGGCAAGAGGTCTCTTGGATGCGTTTCGGAGCCTCTTGGGATGTCTCTTGGGCGCTTTTTGGAGGCCTCTTGGGACGTCTTGGAGGTCCGTCGGCGGTCCTGGGGGGGGGTTTGGGCGTCTTGGGTGCGGGGTGGCCTCTTGGGGCAACTTGGGGTCCTCCTGGGGGCCTCCTGGGGGCCCCATCTTGGAGCCATCTTGGGGCCTCCTGGGCGCCTCTTGGGGCCATCTTGGAGGACATCGATCAAAGAAGGGGAGGTTCTTAATTCGCCCCCCCTCGTGAGCCCCCGCAATCACCTCCTGGGCCCCTCTTTAGCATTTTTGGAGCGCTCTTGGGCGTTTTTGGGGCCGTCTTGAGGCTCTCTTGGGTCTCTCTTGGGGCCCTCATGGGCCCTTGGAGCTGCCTGGAGGCTTCGGAATGCCATCGGACGCGAAAAGGCGAGAAGGCAAACTTGACTGGTTTTCTCCGCGGAATCGCGCTGGCGTTCCATGATCGAACTGGGCCGCGCAGAGCCTACATCGATGATGATAGTTTGACATCAGGGCGCTAGAACCAGAACGGTTGCGGATGCATCAAACGATCAAACATAGACCCGCGTGATACCCGATGGTAACGCCCGAGTCGCTTTCCTAAAAATGTATCCGTAGCACATGCGGCGCACGGATTCGGGGGGTGTGTTTGTGTGTTGCACTCCTCCTTTGGCCCTGGGCTTTGCCAGGCTCATCTTCCTGGTTAGAAGCCGTTCTGCGAAACTCTTGCACACACAAGATCTGGTACCTGTGCCCGCGCCTCAGCGCTGGGCTTCATCTCCCCGCGCCCTCGAGCACCTGGCGAGGAGGGTCCTTTTCAAACAGGCGACGCGCGCTTCAGCACGGCGCGTCGAGCGTAGGCAGAGTGGTGTGGCTGCACCACTCAGCAGGTCCTCGATCATCTGCGCCTTCAGCTGTCCTCGGTAGGTGCCCGAGCGCAGGCACTCCGCGCGCAGCCCCGCCGCACTCCACGTCCAGTAGTGCTTGATCGGCGTCGTCTGCGTGTGCCTGCTGATGCCGCTCTCCACGATCGCCAGATGCTCCTCTCTCGGTGGGGCCTCCACTTGAGCGATCTGGTCGTCGTCGTCTCTCACCAGCTTCCAGGGGCCCTTCAGGAGCCGCATCGGCGCCTTGCACACACGGTAGCCAATCCATGCGGACAGTAACGCGACCGCCAGCGTCGATCCGAATATCACCGTGATAGCCGTCGCCCAGACCTGCTCCATCGCAGTCGGGCTGCTCATTTCCATCGCCGCCTGACTCGTTGGGACCATCTCTGTTCCTTGAACTCCGCCCAGTATTGTTGCCGCCAACATCGCTCCGAACACCTGCGTGCGCCCTGAGGGCGGCGCCCGAAGTGGAAGCATCTCCAGCTGCTTCAGAAATCTCGGTCCCTCGAGCGGCTTGGTCTGCATGTCGGCCCTGTTCTTGTCCGTGTGGACCTTCGCCATCGAGATCGTCTTGTCCCTGACCTTTTCCTGCGCCCAGAGGTACTTCGTCTTCAGGTGGCGCACCTTTCAGCTTCCCAAGCGCGATGCGAAGCCCTTGGCCCCCGAACTGTCCGTTCTCACTTGCACGGTCATCTCGGGCCCCATCTCCAGCCTCACGTTCCTCAACCAGACGCCCCTCGCCGAGCCGTTCACGATCCTTGTGAACTCCGCCTCCGCGGTGCTCAGCGCGCGGTTGCCCTGTTGGCCGCTCCAGCCGTCGAGTAGGTGCGAGCCAGTGAATGGGAATCCTCCGCCCACGGGCCTCCGACCAGGCTCGGGCGCCCAGTCGCTGTCGACTTCCACCGCGATCACCGTGGGCATCGAAGAAGAGCTCGAACTGCGGGCGCTGCTCCAGGTAGCTCGCCAGTCGCTGTAGTAGTAGCTAGTGGTGCCAGGTGGGCGCGACCATGCCCCTCACGAGGTATCACATGGCCTGCTAGACGTCGAAGCGGTCGTGAGCCACGTACAGGGCAGTGGGCGCTGTGCTGCGGTAGGTGGCCGCGTACTCCGTGCTGAGCTCGTCCGATGACTCCCTGCAGTCCTTCCCAATGGTTTTGGAGGAGGGAGTGATCGCCCGCTTCGTGCTGCTACTCTCACCGATCTTCGTGTTGAGCATGGTTCTGAACATAATCTCCACGTGCTTGCGGCCGTGCTGGATGCCGAACCCTTCGGAGCACCGCGTCACCGTCCGCTTGGGGAAGCTCCCTGACTCGACTCCTCCTTGCCTGGGGCTGCCTACCCTCGGCATCACCTTGACCTTGAAGTGACCCTTCACCAACTCGTCGAGCCAGTCCAGAGATTCCTTCCTTCCTCCTGGCGGGAAATCATCCCTATGAACGATCACCATCAACAGCCTCTCCTTCTGGTAGGAGGCCTGCGCCGTCACCTTAATGCGCGTGAATCCGCCCTTCTCCATGACCTTTTATGATTAGGTTCTGGAATAGGAACGATGCCCGTCTCGTGCCGTAGAGCGCACGCTTCAGCTGGTACATGATGCACTCTGGCGCCTCTCCGCGAGGTGGGACCACGTGGATGTCTCGAAGCGCTCGTCGTCGACCCACTTCCCACGGGCGCGCTTGCCCTTCGCAAGATTATTGGGCACTCTGTCGAAGACCTGAATCTCTTCCGTCTGCCTGAGCTCATTCTCTCTGCCTCGCTTCGCCAAGGTGGGATCCAGCCTCTTCCCAGATCTCGCCCCGGAGAGATTCTGGTAACTCGCCTCGCGGTCGTAGAGGCCTTGCTTGTCGATGTCCGTCGCGTCGTCGTGGGGGACGGCGTCGCATGTCAGCGCGAGAACTGCAGTCGCCATTTTCACGAACAGACCTGCGATAACCTTCTGCTTCGGCCCGCGTTCTGCCTCCGTCAGGGTGCCGTTGCAATCCATCTCGATCATGCCGAGCTCCATGCCGTCCTGCTGCGGCAGCTCCGCGGCGTCCTGCTGCAAGGGTCTCGAAGGTGCGTCCACCTCCAGCCGCCGTCTGCGGGGTCGCCCTCCTTGGTCGGCCCCTGTAGCGGGTTGTGGGTCCTGTGCTGCGGCTGGAGGTGGTATCGGTTCAGGTTGTGCGGCACCAGGCCCTGGTTGGGCATGTTGCTCTCCCTTGGGGGTGCGGCGGCAGCTGCAGATGCGGCTGCTCGAACTGCTGCCTCTTGTTTCTCCTTCTCTTCATCGGCCTTCGTCAAGCCCTCGATGTGCTCTCGGCAGGCTTTGGCCCGTGGGTGGCCGAGTCCGTGGCAGCCGTCACAGCCAGGTGTAGGTCACACTCGATCAATGATTGCTCTCGTGATATAACGACGGTGCGGTGGAGGCGGCGCTGCCTCTGGTCCCGCGCGAGTGCCCCATGGCGTGCACTCGACCTTGTTGAACAGGCTCTTGGACCAGCGCTGCTCCTCCACGCGTCTGTTGATGGTCCTCGCCGTTTCCCTGCCAGCAGCGGTCGCCAAGAGGTGCTCGTCCGTGCGGTTGTCCTCCCCGACCCGGCATGTTCTGGATTTTGTACATCACCGTCTCGCCGAACTCGCAGATAGCTTCTTCGAGAGCGCGGCCTTCCAAGTGCTGGTACGGGGCGAGGCCATCCTCCTTGACTGGGTACCGCGGCAGGATCCAGCCCGCGCGTCGAATCGCCCAGCCCATGATCCAGTGTTTCAGCGTGAGTTTGGCGCTGTACCGAGGCTCGATCGATACCCTCAAAGTGCGGAGCATGCCCTCGACCATCATGTTGGTGTTCTCGATCGTTCCCTTGATATTGGTTTCTCGCCTGGGCCCACTGGGGGGCGGCCCCCTCGTCTCGAGCCAGCTGCACGGCTCGGACTGGCGCCTGGATGGCGGGCTCGCCATCGGCGCCGAGAAGAACACGGCTGAGGCCCCACATGCGCATCGCCGCTGACGTCACTGCCACGGCGTAGTTTGCAGGCCCCTTCGTTGTCATCTGCGTGCTCTTGATCGCTCACGATTGGTGCTCCAGGATGTTCAGCACCGTGAGCGGGTCGCCCTCGACGTCCCCCAGGAACAGGTAGTCGATGCAGAGCAGGCACCATCAGTGCATGAGCCGATGCTGATCTCGGACTGCTCGATCTGGCATCACTGGGATCCCACTCGCCCTGGCCGTTGCTGCCTCTCCAGAGACCCGTAGTAGCGCTCCGTCCTCACGTTGCCGTCGCACTCCTTCACGCTGATCTCCCTCGTGGTCGGGTTGATCGTGGGCGTCCCCAGGAGCAGGTGGTGCCGGTGGAGGTGGCATCGCCTCCGATGCTGCGGGCTCTGCTCCAGGCTCTACATCTTCTTCGTCGGCGGGTGCCTCGCGAGGTACGGCTCGCGCCGCAGTGCTCGGTTGAATTGGGTTGACGAGGATAAGCTCGGTGACGTTCTCGACAGGCCTCCAGATTCTGATCCAGAACGTCTTCCCGCTCCTGCACAGCCTGATCTTGCGGCCGTCCGTCAGCAGGATGTAGGGGTCCTTGCCGAGGATCGGAATGTGGCCGCCCTCGGTAAAGGTATCCACGCTTACGGTGGCGTGCTTCGCGTTCGCCACCTGGGACTCGATCTGCAGAGGTATTCTATGTTACGCGCATTTGGGGTTCCAGAGCTCGCTGCGCGCGTAGCGTGGCCGACCCGCGCACGGCCGCGCGTGCGTGGCCGTGCCCCCGCGGCGCGGCCACGCATGTGCGGCCGTGCCGCGGTGCTTGGCCGCGCGCGTCGGCCCAGGCAGCGCGGGTGGCCAAAGCGCCTTTGCGGAGGGAAGGTGGGGATGAGATGGGGGGGTAGGAGTAGTGGGTGCGGCAGCGGCAGGAGCAGGAGGAGGGGCGCGATGAGGAGGAGGAAAAGGAGGAGGAGAGGAAACTGGCAGCAGACAAAGCGGAACATCGACACGTGGAGAGGAAGCGATGAGGGGGCGACGGAGGACGGCGAGGAGCAGCACTCGCAACTTGCGGGGCACGAACGTGCCCTTGTTCCCCGAGAGCAGGGGCAGAAGCAGGAGGAGGAGGAGGAGGGGGGGGCGGCCCAGGAGGAGGGTGGGCAGGACAAGTCGGACAAGGAGGAGGTGGGCCAGGAGGAAGGAGAGGGGGAGGAGGAGGAGGAGGAGGAAGAGAAGGAGGAAGGGGAGGAGGAGGCAGACGAGGGACGACGACACTTTGCAGGGCTGGGGCACGGTCGTTGCCCATGCAACGACGTTGCGCATACATGCTGCAGCCGTGTCGGTTCCGAGCTCGCGCGGCGGGGCGGCGGGGCCGTGCGTGGGTCCCTTGCCGTTTGGGCGGCGGGCGGCCCGTGTCTCGCGCCGCTGTGGCGGCTGCCGCTGCGTCGGCAATGCCTTCGCATCGGGAGTTCTTCCACTCGTGCACGTTCGAAGCGGAAAGCGTGCGCGCGTGGAAGGCGGTCAGAAAGGCGTTCGCGTCAGACCGTATATTGACGAACAGAACGGCCAACTGGGCTTCGGATCACTGGGATGATTCTGTCCGCAGTGTGTGGGCACGGTGGCTCAATGCTGCAAGCTCGGCGCCAGCTCGGCTCGCCTTCAGCCGCCTGCTCGAGGAGTACTTGCGGGACACTCCGCATTGGAACCGCTGGCAGGTGGTCGGCCATCCGGCCGAGTACAGCCCTGTAGGCGCGATGCCCGTCGTTTCGGCGGCGCTCGGCGTTGCGCCCGGCGCTTCAGACAGCGCTCCTGGTGAGGAGATGGCGTTGGCCGTTTCGGCGGCCAGCGTTGCTGCGCGGCGGGTGTGCGGCTTGGTCTGGAGTGGCGGGTTCGCGGCGTTGCCGCGGCGCGCCGCCCACCCCTTGGGCGAGTTGTTGGGGGAAGGCGTTCGGCGACGACTTAAAACGCGCGCCCCCGCGTCTAGTTTCATCGACGTTGGGGCGAAAGAGGGGCGACTGCCCTTTCAAGACCGACGGCCGTCGAGGGGGCGGCGGAAGGTCAACGAGCGGTCGTTTGCGACGGGGCTTCGAAGGGCGCGCGAGGGGGGCAACGAGAATGTCGCGAACCGACCGCTCGCTGACCGCGGGGGCTCCTCTGGGGCCCAGGCGCGGGCCATGATCCAGGTCTCGAGGGGGGGCGCGCGGTCAGGGGTTGCGGGGGCGTGCGTGGGTGCGCAAATGCTGGATAGGGTGCGCGAGGGTCGGTCCACGGGAGAGGTTCGCGGGCCACGGAAGGGGTGCCTGGAGCGCGGCGGACCACCGAACGCGGGGTAGGCGTTCGCGCCACAGAAGGTTTTGAGGCGGTTTGCTTGTCTGCGGATTTTTGTTGTGTCTTGTGAATGAAGCACATCCCTTCTGGGCGTCTCCCGCGTCGCGGTCCGAGCGCAAACGACGTGGATTTTGAGAGGGCCCCGTCGACGCATTGTTTTCGTTGGTTGTTGCGGCGCCCCGCAGGAACAGACGGCGAGGTTTTTGCAGTCGCTGGGGCGTCGGGGGAGATGGCGGCTGCAGCGGCGGGGGGCGCTGCTTCGGCGAGGGGGCCTCAGGCCGTTTCGGCGGCCAGCGAGGCGCTGGCCGCTTCGGCGGCCCGGGCGGGGTTCAGGCTGGTTGTCAAGTGCTTGCGTCGAGACGACCTCGAGGACCACCCGCACTTACTCCAATGTCTGCGCGAGGTTGCTGTGCGCGACGCGTTCCACGCCCGCCTTCATTTGACGTAGTTGTTGGACGTGTTTGCTGATCAACGCAAGCGGGTCGGTCTGGTGCTGGAGCGCGCGGGCACGGACCTTCATGCGTTAACTGGGGCCGCGACGCGCCCGGTGGGCGATTGGCTGTGCCAGGGGCGCATCCGTTTTATATGTTTGGTGTTTTTTCCCCTTCGTACCAGCGGGTGCATTCCCCGCTTCCTTTGCGTTGTGCGTTCGGGCTGGTCGACGCGCGGCCTCGAAGCCAAAGCAAGCGTCAAACTCGGGCTCCGAAGGGGCCTTCTAGCACATGCGGTTTTCGGGCCAGTAACGCCGCGAGACAGATGAAGAAGAAGAAGACGTGCAGGACGTGTCGTCGAGAGTCCTGCGCAAGATGCCGAGGCAAATCGCGCTGGATTTTCACGCCGAGAAGTGGGCGCTGAAAGGGGTGCCGGGGCCCGGACTGCATGCCCTAGTCCCTCGTGCTCGAACGTGGCTTCTGGACTCGTATCGAAAGAAGCCCGTGCTGGGAGCGCGACGGAGACAGTTTATAATTTCGCCTGGGCTGGCGCGCACGGCGCACGCAGCGCAAGGGCGAACACTCGACGCGGTAATAGCGGACTTGGGGGGGGGGGCAGAAACGTGAGCTGGATGTCGAGCTACGTGGCCATAACGCGCGTGAAGACTCGACAGGGCATGCTCATATGTCGGCCGTTTTCGAGACAGCCGTGCACGCAGGGAGAATTGGAGGGCACGAGGTTGTTGTTACAGAAGCTGCGGGGAGAAGCGCTGCCGTGGCCCGACATCGAGGAGAGGTTGATGCCGCGGAAAACATGGGGGAAGTGTCGGAAGGTGAAGGAGAAGGCTGAATACAGCACGACTGAGTTCGGCGCGAAGTCGGGGCCGAGCTTCTGCTGCGAGTGCACGGAGATGTTGAAGGGAGCAGGGGAGAAGTGGTGCACGACTTGTGACCAATGGGCCGAGATGGTCTCCAGAGTGGCGGAGGCCGAACCCGAATGGATCAGAGTGTTCGTGCGGGCAAGCAAATGCGACAGGCGCGCAGGCCCAACATCCCGGAGAAAGTCGCGGAAAGAGTCTCACAAGTGGCAGGGGAATGCACGAGACAAATTCAAGATCTGTTGCGTGGGCTGCTGTGAATTCCTTAAGACAGAGGCCGAAATTACGGCAAACCTGTACGCGACGAAGGGCGCAGGGGAGAAGCTCTGCAAGAAGTGCGCGGGGAAGAGAAGCGGATGGAGCAGTTGGAGCCAAGCGCGGAAGGAAGCGAAGTGCACGAATGAAAAGAACACTGCTCGACGAAGCGCACGCCATCAACAGCCGCTGAGGTGTTCGGCGTGCCCAAAGGAGGCAGACGGAAGAGGGCGGGAATTCACGGACGCGGCGCATCTGACAACAGCACAAATCAAGCGCTATTGTGAAACGGGCGCAGCCCACAGGCCAGTGAAATGCCGCGACTGCGAAACGCATCACAAGCGATCGCGGGCGATCGGGCGTTCCGCGTGCCCGAGAGAAGCAGATGGGAGAGGCCGAGAATTCGCGGACAGGACGCATCTGACTGATGAGCAAGTGAAGCACTTCTTCGCGAAGGGCGCGGGCCATCGCCCAGTCATGTGCCGCACGTGCCAGGAAGAACGCAATCAGGCGCGAGTGCTCACGTGCTCCGCGTGTCCGAAAGAAGCAGATGGAAAAGAGCGAGAATTCACGGACCGGACGCATCTGACCGATGAGCAAGTGAAGCACTTCTTCGCGAAGGGCGCGGGCCATCGCCCAGTCATGTGCCGCGCGTGCCAGGAGGAACGCAATCAGGCGCGAGTGCTCACGTGCTCCGCGTGCCCGAAAGAAGCAGATGGGAAAGAGCGAGAATTCACGGACCGGACGCATCTGACTGATGAGCAAGTGAAGCACTTCGTCAAGAAGGGTTCGGGCCATCGCTCGGTGGTGTGCCGAGCGTGCCACGAGCCAAGACAGGTAGCAAAGAGGTTGGAATGCTCCGCGTGCCCCCGGAAAACGGACGGACCCAAACCTACGTTCACGGACGCCAGCCATCTGTCGAAAGACCAGAAGAATAATGATTTCCTCCGAGGCAATCCTGCGGCGTGCGCCACGTGCTATAAGGCGGAACGGGCCCCTCGGAGAGAACCGCCGAAACGCCCGGCGGAGGCGATCGACGAGCACGGCGGGGAACAACGCAAGTTGCAGGGAATCTGACCGCGAGTCGCGCGCGCGCCGTCTTCGGGGATCTCTGGCGCCGTCGTCAGCCCCTCTTGTCCCGTCTTAACGCCCTCTTGGGCTGGTGAGAAGGCCCCCGTGGAGGATTCTTGGTGTCTTGGTGCGTTCTGTGGGGGCTCGGAACCCTCTTGGAACGCATCCCGGAGGCCTTGGGGGGGCCTCGTGGGGGCCTCCTCTGCCGTCGAGGACGCCTCGTGGCCCGTCTTTGGGCCACCTGTAGACCATGTGGTGCTCGTGGGCCTCTCGGACCGCTCCTCGAGCGCTCTTGGGGCCATTTTCGGGGCCCTCTTGGGCCGTCTTGGACGCCTGTTAGCCCGTCTTGGGGCCCTCCAGGGACCCTGTTGGAGACCCCGTGGGCCGTCGGATGCATCGGAAAGGGCCAAAACCGAATGTGTGGAAACAAAGCATTCCACGAAGGGAATGGGCCCATTTTTCCCTCTCGGAACCTTCTTGGAACGCACCTCGGATGCGCTCGGGAGGGGCTCGTGGGGACCTCTTCTGCCGTCGAGACCGCCTCCGAGCTCGTTTTGGGGCCGCGTGGAGCCCGCGTGGAGCTTGGGGGCGCCTCGGAGCGCTCCTGGAGCGCTCTTGAAGCTGCTTTCGGAGCCCTCTTGGGCCGTCTTGGACGCCCTCCAGCTCGTCTCAGGGCCCTCCAGGGGTATGTGGGAGACCCTCTGGGAGGCTTCTGGGCTCGTCTGGGAGTGGGTTAGAGGCCTCGTGAGCCGTCGGATGCATCGGAAAAAACCCAAAGCCGAACTTGTAAAACATTATCCCGGCAAAGCAACCTAACAGCGATGTGTAGGAGCATATCTGGAAGCATTCCCCTTAAGATTCAGATGAGAATCCAGTTGTAGAATTCTGCTGTTCTCGCAGTCGTAGTCGCATTCGCGATGACAGTCGCAGTGGCAACGGCAGTCGCAGTCACAGCCTCAGCCTGCCTCAGCCTCAGCCTGCCTCAGCCTCAGCCTCAGCCTGCCTCAGCCTCAGCCTGCCTCAGCCTCAGCCTCAGCCTGCAGCCTCAGCCTCAGCCTCAGCCTCAGCCTCAGCCTGCAGCCTCAGCCTCAGCAGCCTCAGCCTCAGCCTCAGCCTCAGCCTGCATCAGCCTCAGCCTCAGCCTCAGCCTGCCTCAGCATCAGCCTGCCTCAGCCTCAGCCTCAGCCTGCCTCAGCCTCAGCCTCAGCCTGCCTCATGTGCCCGGGAATGGAGTTCTGGGAACTCGAAGAACACGAAGTGGCCTACAGTTGGCTCCGGGCATTCAAAATCATGCCCAGGAATGGAGTTCTGGGAACTCGAAGACCACGAAGTGGCCTACAGTTGGCTCTGGGCATCCAAAATGTGGCCCGAGAATGGAGTTCTGGGACCTCGAAGAGCACGAAGTGGCCTACAGTTGGCCCCGGGCATCCAAAATGTGGCTCCACGGGCATTGGCATTCAAAATGTGGCCCGGGAATGGAGTTCTGGGAACTCGAAGACACGAAGTGGCCTACAGTTGGCTCCGGGCATTCAAAATGTGGCCCGGGAATGGAGTTCTGGGAAGTCGAAGAGCACGAAGTGGCCTACAGTTGGCTCCGGGCATTCAGAATGTGGCCCGGGAATGGAGTTCTGGGAGGTCGAAGAGCACGAAGTGTGTGACTGTTGGCTTAAAACGATTTCTGCGGCACCCTGTCCGGCACCCGCCCAGACCCCCCTGTGGAGTCATCTGCTGCTTTCTTTTGACCCCACTAGAAACCTATCAGAACAAGCTGTTAGGTAATGTGCGTTCCACAAAGGGAATGGCTAATTTTTCCGTCTCGGATCCTTCTGGGAACGCATCTCCGAGGCGCTCGGCGGGGGCTCGTTGGGACCTCTGCTGCCGTCGAGACCGCCTCGTGGCCCGTCTTGGGGCCACCCGGAGACCATGTGGAGGTTGTGGGCCTCTCGGGCCGCTCCTGGAGCGCCCTTGGAACCGTTTTCGGAGCCCTCTGGGGCCGTCGTGGACGCCTCTGAGCCCGTCTTGGGGCCCTCCAGGGGTATGTGGGAGACCCTCTGGAAGGCTTATGGGACCGTCTGGGACTGGGTTGGGGGGCCTCGTGGGCCGTCGGATGCATCGGAAAAGCCCAAAGCCGAATGTATGGAAAATGTGCGTTTCACTATAGGAATGGGCCAGTTTTTCCGTCTCGGACCCTCTGGAAACGCATCTCGGAGGCCCTCGGGGGGGGCTCGTGGGGACCTTCTGCCGTCGAGGACGCCTCGTGGCCCGTCTTTGGGCCACCCTCAGACTGTGTGAAGCTTGTGGGCCTCTCGGACCGCTCCTGCAGCGCTCTTGGGGCCGTTTTCGGAGCCCTCTGGGGCCGTCTTGGACGCCTGTCAGCCCGTCTTGGGGCCCTCCATGGGTATGTGGGGGACCCTCTTGGAAGCTTCTTGGACCGTCTGGGAGTGGTTTTGGGGGCTTCTTGGGCCGCTTGGGCCGTCGGACAGGCCCAGGGCCGAAGTTGTGGAAAACTTCCGCTTCACGAAGGGAATGGGCCAATTCTTGCGTCTCGGAACCCTCTTGGAACGCGTGTCGGAGGCTGTGTGGGGGGGGGGGGGGCTCGTGGGGACCTCTTCTGCCGTCGAGGACGCCTCCGAGCCCGTTTTGGTGCCACTTGGAGCCCATGTGGAGCTTGGGGACCTCTCGGAGCGCTCCTGGAGCGCTCTTGAAGCTGCTTTCGGAGCCCTCTTGGGCCGTCTTGGACGCCCTCCAGCCCGTCTTGGGGCCCTCCAGGGGTATGTGGGAGACCCTCTGGGAGGCTTCTGGGATCGTCTGGGAGTGGGTTTGGGGGCCTCGTGGCCCGTCGGATGCATCGGAACAGCCCAAAGTCGAACTTGTGAAAATGTCCGCTTCACAAAGGGAATAGGCCAATTTTTCCGTCTCGGAACCCTTTGGAAACACATCTCGGAGGCCCTCGGGGGGGCTCGCGGGGCCTTCATCTTCCATCCGGGACGCCTCGTGGCCCGTCTTTGGGCCGCCGTGCGCGTTGTGGACCGCTCGTTCGGGATCCAGAACCATGTCGAGGCCACCCCAGGAGTCCCTGCGCGATTTCCACGAGATTTTGCACGCTTCTCTGGACGGATGACCCCTCTGGCCCCGCCCGGCCCCTTCCGGGGAGACCCCCCCCCTCCAAATCGGCCGGGCCAGGACCGGGGGGGGGTGGTTTGGGGAGGGGGAACATCTCACGCGCCGATGAACCCCAAGGGGTCGGCGGATTGAAGAGTATGTTGACACAGCAAAGAGGATCTACGAGAAGCTGAGAAAAAGGGGAAGCACGAGCCGGGAACATACTCGGATCAATGGAAGAAGTTTGCAATCGTTGTTGTCGATCAGATCCGTCCGCAAGGTGGCACCATATTTTGTTCCTACTCCTGTGGTCGCCGCCAAGAGCAAACGTTCACAGCCTCGCACTGAAGGCGAATATGTTGCGAGTGAAAGCAAACTTCCTCCGCCCCCTGCGCCGCCGTCCGGCCCAGCCGCGACGGCGAGCTTGCGCCTTCGCCTGGCCCAGCCAGAGCGGAGGCCGAACTGGCGCAGGAAGACGAGATGATGGTCGACTCGGGCGCTGCTGCTACACCACGCGCTGCGCCTCGCGAGGTTGCCGAGTCTTCCCCTACCAAGCCATGATCTTCTGATGAAGAGGATGCGCCCGCTGCTAAGGCACCGCCGCCGGCCGCCGCTTCAAGTGGACATAACGCGGCGGGGCCCCCTTCTATAGATCGAACCCCGGGTGTCCCAGACACGCCGGGGCCCCTTGAGGCCAGTCCAGATTTTACCCAATTCAATGACTTCCCGTATCAAGCGGATCCTGAGCTCATTCCCACTGAGGAAGAGCATGACCGATCTGGCCCAGCCTCTGCCAACTTCTACTGCAGAGAGAGGTTGCCACCTGCCCCCGACAAGCGGCTGCGTAAACCGACGGATGCTCCGCCCCAAGAGGACGATCAGGAGATTAATGTCGGGCACGCTGACCGCTTTAGGGGCAGAGAGTTTTATATTTCGCCGGATGAACGCACTCGAGTTATTCAGCGCACGCCCCCCCCATTTCAGGCGGAGGGTTCGAGAGGCCCACATTGCTGGTCCAGTACCCCCGCGGGTCGAGGCCATTCGCAATAAGTCGATTAGTACGCTCAAATACAGTGCAGAATTCGTTGAAGATCCCATATTTGCACCGCTGAGCGAACTTTCCATAGACGAGGGCACTTTCGATCTGGCGCGAGAAGTTCACCGTGCTGATTTTTACTCCGATGATATCCCCGGCGGATTTGATCCTCAGTCTTTTAAGTTTTTGACCCCAGTGGTTGTTGGGGTCGATGATCGCGAGAATCCGGCCGCCCTAGGCAGCGCGGATTTTTTGGCGACCCCAAAGTTGCCGAGTAGACGAGTTCGCTCAGCGCGTTGGCCATTGCGCAACGTATCTCGCGAGGCATTGTTCTGTTTACGCGAGGTCCTCGGGGGGCTGGGTCTACTTTGGAGACCTGGTTGAGAAGATGACCGAGAATGGATTTGAATATCAGACATATGCACTTGCTGCACACGGCCCAGCCGCGTTGCAGCCAGGAGCTGTGGAGGTCCTTGGTGTGCTTCCTGACAACGGTGCCAGCATCAAGGAGACGACCGTTTACAAAATGTGGCGTGACTACAAGACATGGCCCTCTCAAGGGGCGGAGAGGACTACCTCTCCCATTCCTGTTTTCTATCGAGCATGCCAGGGACATTCCAGTTTTGTTGCTTCAATTGAGAGAATGTGCGTGCCTTATGACCCCGGCCCAGCCAGGTGTCATGGGCCCCTCCTCCATATCACCGATATGGAGACATCGGTGGAATCCATGGTCGGAGAAGTGAAGTTCCCAAAAAGAGACTCGGGGCTTTGCTTCGAGGCGGACTATGAATTGCTGAGGCTCCTCCCGACCAAGAAGGATCCAAGCATGCAAGGCCAAGGCCATCTTCCTTCGTGGCTAAGCCAGCGGAGGTCTGGCGAGCCTGCTCTCGTGAGGAGGCACGAGGCCATGGGCAGTGGCCCGCAGCCAGGAGAGCCACCATCAATCGGAGCATGGCCCGCAGTGGACACAGTCCGTCTGTGGGACCAGCTTCCGACTCACAGAGAGCCCTGGCCGTTAACTCTTGTTTTCAATGGCCGGGTGCTCACCCGTTTTTCGCACCGGATTTGCCAGGGCGGGACTCTTGCGTCCCGTGAGGTGCCGAGGTTCACTGATATCGGCAAAGCCGTCGCCCTCCTCAAAGTCAGCGACTGGTGGGATCGCAAAGAAAAGCGAATGTCTTGGTCAATTGTCTTCAATCAGGAGTGGGCATCGTACGAGGTAAATGTTGATAATGCCTCGATGCTCGGCTGGATTCATACTGACGAGACTTTGTCTTTGGTCCCAGATTATAGGCCTCCGTTGCCTCCAGGGGCAGAAGCATTTGTTCAGTCTGTCCCCTGGGAGGACGATGGTCGGTTCCTTTGCGCTAACTTGCACTGGGTGCGAACTGGCTTCGGCCATTGCCCCTCCTGCAACAATCCGATCAAGTATAAGTACAAGGTTGCCCATGACTGTTTGCTTCGGTCGTGCCGACACAAGATCATATCAACATCGCTTTGGAACAATGGCATGTTGTTGCATGTTGTCGACCTTGATAAGCTCCCTTACGAGCGTGATCGTTATGTTGGCGTGCGAGTAAGCAGACAACGGAGAGCTTCGGCAGACGCAATATACAACATCAACAGCAATCTGAAGCTGGAGCGCAAGTGGGCAACAAATCGTCAGTATATTAGCTTGGCTGCTTCGGGTCAAACCTTTGGAAACAGCCGCCCAGGTAGTGTTCCTGCCTGGATTCCTGAGCACGCCGCGGCCCAGCCGCCGGCGCGCCACGGTCCCTTCTTTCAGTATCTTGAACCTCTGAAGAGGCGATTCATTAAATGGCTCGCGCATTTGGCTCAGAGAGAAGCGACTCAAGCCCCAACGATCGCAGAGTGGTGGCCTTTACTTTGGGCAACAGATATTGACCAGCATGCGCGCCCCATGTCGCGTCTCGCTCTGGCTGCCTTTGAGTGGCCAGAGGACCCCGACACACGTTTTGAACCCATAGAAGGTTGGTTCGAATGGGAGCGCAACGTGAATAATGCGAACATATTCGTGCCAACGCTCCGGACATTGCGCAACGCAAAAGAGGGGACAGCACCCTGGCTGCCCGTTGCCCAGGGCAACGCCATGGACGTCACAGGGCCCAGCCTTCGTGGACGTCCACCGGTCGCTTGGGCAAATAGTTTTGCGGCACGTCCTCGCCGTGCTTCCCAGTCCGTCAACAGGCGCAACACAATATGTTCCGAACACCCTCTCATTTCAGTTTGCGCGCATGCCAAACCTGCCTCCGGTCCAACCGTGACGGCAGGTGAGGAGAACGTAGACATGACCTTTGATTTCACCGCAGTCTGCGGGTCCCAGGCCGAGCAGATAATTGACGGGAGGATCAATCTTGATCAGCCCAATGGGTACGTGCATTCTCATCGCGACGACAAATCGTTGAACATCACATTGACCGAGGACGGAGCCAAAGATGTGGCCGCTCTATATGTCATGGAGTACACCAGCTATCGCCCGGACACAAATGAACCTGAAAGATTACGACTGTCGGGTGAAGTAACGCACGAGGTCCCAGAAGGTGTGCGGAGTACCATTGGATGGAACTGGAAGATCCCTGTTCCAGAATTGGAGTTGGGTCTTCGCATCATTCGCGTGATTGTGATTGTTCGCGAGATCATTAGTTGCTTCATCGCTGAGGGACATTGCATAGCATACCCTGGGGCTAACTCTCTTGCCCGCGGCACCGGCGCAGAGTATCATGACGAAAAGCGTCGAACGGATGCATGCGCTCTTGATTGCCGCATTCGCGCCGCGATTGGGACAGACGACCTCATTGAAGAATGGGCCCATGACTTGGGCAAACAGGGTCGCGCCGATATCCGTCGCCAGGGCATGAAGTTGCAGGAAGGTATTTCTTGGCTATATCCATTCGTGGAATCCACTGAGCTTCAAGACAAAGATGAAGGCCGTTTTCGTGGTGCTTGCGGCAAGTTTAGTATTTTTGTTGCTACTGCCGCAAGGGATATTGTTAGATATGCTAGAAAGCAACGAGTGATGAGTGTTCGTGAGAGTGGAGGCGCTGATGGGCCCTCCGACGGCCATGCCGATACGGAGGGGCCCGCTTTGGCGAAAGCGAGGCCCGGAACAGCTGGTCGCCCCGATCCGCCACCTCCTCCACGCGGATCCGACGTCCAAGACGACCGGGCCAACGATGGCGTCGCGGAATCTCCGTACTCTGCCGGCGGTCAAACCGCCGCGGCAGGAGATGAGCACGCATGGTATTCGTCGGGCCGGGACACGCGGGATTGGTCGAGGCCTACGCGCGCGCGGCGCAGCCATGGATGCAGGGCGCGGGGCTGCCGGCTACGACCTCTCGAGGCACTGCCCGCGCTACGCAAATGATGTACTGGATGGATACCGGGTTCACCGGGACGTGATATCCTGGATGAGCCCGAGGGGGAACCAGTCACGCGCGTGGCGTGTCGTGCACCTGAATGACTACAACTACCGGTTTCCGAGAGAAGGAAAGGGTTCCAAGAGCAAGAACAAGGACAAGTACAACAGGTTGGCGCCCTACGCTGGCCGCGGCAAGGGATGCAGATCACGGTCGCCCTATTGGGCCGCGGATCAGACGGGAGGCTCGTCATCTTCATATCCGAGACCTCCGTCTCCGCCGTCGGGGCGATACCTTTAGAACGAGAACTGAGAGCAGGCAGAGCCCGGGCGACCAAGTCGCCGCGGGCTCAACCGAGCGACAAAGTCGCTTCGGCAGAGAGAATTTATTTAACTATTGGTGGGGATCGTCGGGTTTCTTCGGCCCTCAGCTCCCTGGCTACCACCGTTGAGCGGTAAAATGCTTTTGGGGTTCGCTCCGGTGGCTGTATAGATGCGCAAGCCAGGCGAGCTATGGCTGGATGGGCCCAACGAAGCCCGCTGCGGGGGGAGTAAATATGCTCCTCTCCGCCTCATCTTACACTTGCCTCTCTCGCTGCCTGCCTTGCCACACCTTGACTCTGCGGCACTGTTCCGCAGCTGTTTGTGCTCACAGGACAGAAAAGGAGCGTGCTGGCTTGCGCGCGCGCGCCGAGGGGTCGTTCCCTCGTCGTCGTCGTGTCGTCGGCCGGCCGGCCTCCTCCCTTCCCATTCCTGATTACAGTTGCTTAACGGTTACTTGTAGTTTCATCGATGTCTCATCCTGTATTCTCCACTACTGAACAGAGTCAACACGAGACCCTAATTCTCTTGTCATCTTACCCGATTCTCAGAGGAAAGACTCTTGGACTTGCCTTTGCTGTCCTTGCCCTTGCCTTTGCCCTGCCGGTCCCCTTTGCCCTCTCCGATCGCGTCGACCTGTTGGGAACCACTCCGTCGCCGCCAGAGTCTGTCACTTGCCCATCGGTGCTGTGCTGAGCAGATCGTCTTCAGCTCCTGCTTCAGCTCCTCGCGCGTCCCCAGGCGCGACGCGTTCAAGCTGAGGCGGTCTGCCAGTTTCTCCTTTTTGATGCCTGACATGATCACCCCGCGCTTCATGTTGTCTGAAATCACGCCGCCGCTCTGGTCGGTGCACTCCCGCACCAACTGCTCGAACTCCGCCACGTTCGTCATCACCGGATCGGCGAACTCATACCGAAGGATGCGGCCCATCATCGCCGCGAAACGGTTCGCCTCCTTCGGCGCGAACTCCCTGAGCAGGTGCCACAATGCCGCGAGGCCGTCGCCTCGCGGAGCCTTTCTGACTTCGGTTTTGGCCACGTCTGAAGTCACCGAGACCAGGATGTAGTACAGCTGAGTGTTCAGCGTGGCGTCCAGTTCACTATGCATCGTCAGCATGTCGGCCGTCCTCGATGCTTGGTTGAGCAGATCCCCCAGTCGGTGGCGGACCGCGAACACGCAGGCCTCGAAATCGAACGGCCACGTCTTCCATGCCGAGTGCAGGCCAGTGAACGTGCGCGGCTTGTTCAGCGGCCTAGTGTCCACCAGTTGGCCTCCGCCGAGACCTGCTGCTGCGCCGCCCAGGCCGCGCTCTCCTACGCGCTGCTCATCCATGGCCAGCCGCTGCTCCGCCGCGCCCAGCCTGGGCCGCAGGTTCTCGTTCTCCGCGGGTACCTCACGGTGTCGCGTCACCTCGCCCCCCATGAGCCGCGCGCGTTCTGTGAGGGCCTCCATCGCCGCTGCGCCCGCCGCGGCAGCGTGACCGAGGATCACCAGACCAAGGAGGGTGATCCGTCCTCGGCCACGCTCCGCCACCATCCGCGGAATCGCGCTAGCGTTCCATGATCGAATTGGGCCCCGCAGGGCCTACATACATGATGATCTTTTCACTTCGGGGCGCTAGAGCCAGAACGGTTGTGGATGTGTCAAACGATCAAACATAAACCCGCGCGAAACCCGCTGAAAACTCCCGAGTCGCGTTCCTAGAAACGTACTCGTAACACATGCTGCATACGGATTAGGGGGTGTTTCTGCGTTTTCCCAAGGTTTTTGAAGTATATTGGCTTCTGTGCGGCCTCCTGGGGAGGCTCCGTGGCCGCTCGGAGCCGTCTTGAAGCGGTCTTGGAGTTTCTCGGAGCATCTTGGGAGCCATCTTGACGCATCTTGGGATATCTTGGGCATATTTGGAGGTCATCTTGGGCTCTCTGAGACCCTCTTGAACCCATAGTGTGCCATCTTGGACGCTCCAACTACCAGCGACCACCCCCCTCCAGGTCAAGGGGAGGGCGTATGGGGGGAGGGGTAAACCCCTCCCCGAAGGGGAAGAGGGAGGGGTGGAAGAGGAAACGCCCTAAACCACCTGCGCCCAGATGGCTCGTGGGATTAGACAGGGTCCCTGCAACAAGCTGTTGAGGGAACAACCTAACCGAGTGCGGGCGATAATAAATTACCCGCCCCCCCCCCTTCACCCCCTCTATTTGTTATCCCCGACCACGGATTTATCTGTGGGGAAGGCGCGGAGGCCGAACTTTATAATCCACGGAAAGGTTGCGGAAAAAGAGTGGTTCGAAGTCCAGCGCAAGAGGAGTTTCTTGGCCAGATCGGCCAAGGACCTCTCTTGCGCTGGCAAATCTAGGCGCTTGTTTAGCCACGAGCCTCGAGATCGCTCGAGTCAGCCTTGTGTCCTGCGCCTCTGCGGGCAAGTAGCCACGAGCCTCGAGATCGCTCGAGTCAGGCTTCTGTCGTGCGCCTGGTTTAACCTCCTCCTCCTCCTCCTCCTCCTCCTCCTCCTCTTCATCATCGTCATCTTCATCATCATCACCATCATAGTTTATCTTCCCCAGGAAAATCCTTCATTATCCCCGCGGGAACCGCGAACGTTATTATCCCAGGGGGGTTATTATCGCCCGCTCTGGGTTAATAAACGTAAGCTTTCGGAGGTCCGCGCTGATTTATTTCTCGGATCCGCGCCAGGTCTCCTGGCGGCGCCTCCAGCGCCGCCCCTGGCGCGCTCCGCGCGCCAGGAAGGGGGTCCAGCACCGATTCAAGAAATCCGCGCCAAACTCTGAACATTTATGCTGATGCTGCTTTTGTCTGCTTCTGGTCTTCCTCGCCCACGTCGCCACAGCTCCCCACCGGCTATCGTCGACCTCGCCATTGTCGGGGGAGGAAGGGAGGGAGGAAAGGGGGGGAGAGGACGAAGGGAAGCGAGCAGGAGAAGGAGGAGGATGAGGAGCAGGAGGAGGAGGAGGAGGAGGAGGAGGAGGAGGAGGAGGAGGAGGAGGAGGAGGAGCTCGAGCAGGAGGAATGGGGAGGGTGGCGGGATGGGGCGTCCCCTCCTGCGGTCTGTGAGCGAGAGTGGAGGGAGAAGGAGGAGCAGGACGAGGCGCGACGGCCCGACCCCGGCTCCTGGCCGCGGCGGCGCCCAGGTCCGGTACTTCGCCCTGGCGGCCCAGGTGCCCGCGACAGAAAGCCGGCACGCCCGCGCCCACGCCCTCGCCCTCGCCCACGGCCACGCCCACGCCCCGACCACTGCACGACGACGGCAAACAGCGCGAAGACCTGGCGCCTATCAACCACCTACTTGGACCAACCTCTAGAGACCAGGCCTGGCGAGACGACCAACGGGGAGGAGAACGCACCGCCAGATATCAGCTCTGGCGAGATGGCCAGCGGTCTGCGGAAGGACGCGAACATGGCTCTCCCCAGCAGCCACGCTGGTCTCCAATTGTTCGCAGAGGCCATCTCGATCACCACAAACGAAATCCAGGAGGGCTTCAGCAATTTCGCCTTCCAGAGTGACTGCTGCTGGCTACCGCCACAGTTACTGCCCTTCTTCGACGCCGCCAACTACGACCGCAGCTACACCTCAGCATGGTCAGCAACATAAGGGGGCCTTGGGCGCCGCCTGGGGCACTGGCCCAAAGAGGCAAGCAGACCTGCAGATTGGGGTGGACCAAGCGGATGTCAAAAGAAGCAACGAAGCAACCGCGACACTTCAGCAGTGGGGGACATTGAGCGCCCCTGGGGTTCTGGACCACCAGGCCAACTGACACATAGATAGGGGAGGATCCCGCGCTAGCAAACGGACACAACCACTAGCCCGCTGGCCCCGGCCACCCTCGACGTCCCGGTCAAGTCCCGTACCGCTGCGCCCACCGACCCCGCACGGGGCCGGCCCAGGTCCACCTCGGCACCGCTGCTCGACGTCGTAAAGGAGGCGGCGGCGCGACCAGTGCCCACTTCGTCGGTTCTGTCAACTTCCGGGCGCGGGGGGGGGCGGGTGGCGCACCCTCCTCCTCCTCCTCCTCCTCCTCCTCCTCCTCCTCCTCCTCCTCCTCCTCCTCCTCCTCCTCCTCCTCCTCTCCTCCTCCTCCTCCTCCTCCTCCTCCTCCTCCTCCTCCTCCTCCTCCTCCTCGTCCTCCTCCGGCCTTTCGCCCAGGCCCACTTTCGCACCGCTGACAAGCGTCGCAGCGTTGGACGCACCAGGTCCTCGGCCACCCCTGCAGGCCGCCAACCCGATGGATGAGTCCAGACGATGTACGTCAATTGTGACCGCGGATTGGGCCAGCGCTCGAGCGACATTTTCGCTGAGCGGGATCTCAAGCGGGTCGGTTGCGGTTTCATACGAAGCCGCCGAGTCCGTTAAGGAAGTAGCGAAGTACTTACACATATTGCAGCGACAGTTGGTATCTCAGCACTGCTGTCTTGACATCGTTCATGACGTTCCCGCGGACAACGTTGCGGGAGCTCTTCGGGCGCTGCCCTCTGCCAGTCCGCCCAGGGATCAGGGGACCCGCGACGCGGATGAGGACGCCGCTGGCGCAGCGGACGGCCCGCCTGTCGCCGCCGAGGTGATTGACGCCGAGGGCGAGAAGGGCGTCGACCCCGGCTCGCCGCGCCGCGAGCAACCCCAGGGTGTCAGCCGACGCGCCTGCAAGTACACGATTCGGAAGGCTGCGGCAACCGCGGCAGCCGCGGCCGCGCTGGCAGAGAGCCGGCAACATCGGCAGACCTTGAGCAGAAATTTGTTTGCCTGCTCTGAGCAGAGTCAGCTATTCTGGACATACCCTCCAAGCTGCCCCCCACGAAGCCGAGGCCGAAAACGGCTTGTGCCGACGAAGCCGACGCCCTCGACGCCAGGGTACGGCTAGGTCGGGGGGACACATGCGACCTCTGCAAGGGCCACACTGGGCCAGAGGGGGACATCTTGACTTGCACGGCGGGCGGGGGGCACGACTGCTGAAGCCGATACCTTTAGTAGCGTCGACACCACACACACATGCCCAGATTACCACGGCCGACCTGCACATGTGGTGAGCCTACACTTCGTTCAAGGAATGCCCAGGGGTTTGGGCTGAGCGACACCGCGGCCCCCACCTGCCAACCAGCCCTCATCGCGCCTTCCCGTCATTCTTTTCACCTTGGCCCGAGGCACGGGCCTTGGGGGGAAAAAGGGGCCGCGTGCGGATGGGGGGACAGGGAGTTTGGTGACGGGCAGGGGAGCCGCCACCAGGCGTCGCCGCTTGGCGGCCAGAGCCCCCCTCGGCCGTGACATTTCGCGCCCGGGCTCCTGGGGGGGGAGGGGGGGGGGCAGCAGGCTAGGCCCCCTTGCGGGGTCCGATGCGCCCCCCCCCCCCCCTCCCCCACACGGGATGCCCGGGCCTCGCCGCGGCCTGCAGCACGGGGCGCGCCTCGTTGGCACCGCCACGAGAATCGTCCTTTCTGCCCCATGCACCGCATGATGAAGAGGAGTGGGGCGTCGAGAGCCCCGGCTGCTGCAGCACAGCGATCCTCATCTTGAAGGCTTGAAGGAGGTGGAACGGAAGCAAGGATGGATGCAAAGGGATGGAGGATATTGGATGAGGAGGGTAGTGGAGGGAGATGGGGTAGAAGGGTGTTTTTTTTGTTGGGGGGGGGGGGGGGCGGCGGCGAAAAGGAGGGGGGCAGGAGGGGCTGGGATGGAGGCGAACGGAGGCGGAAATTCCCCAAGCCAACGATCTCCGAGCATACATGGCCAAAGCTGGGGCCGGAACGGTGAAAGAGGAGGCAGGGGATGAGGAGGGAGAGGAGGGAGAGGAGGAGGAGGAGGAGGAGGAGGAGGAGGAGGAGAAAGCGAAAGCGAAAGCGAAAGCGAAAGAGGAGGAGGAGGAGGAGGAGGAGGAGGAGGAGGAGGAGAAGGAGGAGGAGGAGGAGGAGGAGGAGGAGGAGGAGGATGAGGCAGAGGAGGAGGAGGGGGAGGAGCCCGGAGGGAGGGAGAGGAGCAGGAGGCAGAGGGGGAGAGAAAAGAGAGTCGAGGAAGCTGGAGGAGGAGGAAAAGGGTGAGGAGGAAGAGGAGGAGAAGGAGGAGGAGGAGGAGGTCTGAGGGAGAGGGAGGAGCAGGAGAGCAGGAGGGAGGAGGAAGGGCAGGAGGAGCAGGAGCAGGGGCACGGCGGCGGCGCCTGCAGCAGCGGCGGCAGGCCAACCGGCGCGCCCTCTTCGCGCGCTTGGGCGGCGAGGCCGCGGCGGTCTGCGCCGCGGCCATCGGCGCGCTCGCGCCTGCAGGCGCGCGGCGGGCGCCGCGGCCGGGAGCGCCCCGATTGTGGGCGGGCCGGCAGGCCGCGGAGAGCCGTTGGTCGCCGGTGGCCGTCGAGTCGTCGCCGCCGCCGAGTTGCCGTCCACGCCGTCGTCGCCATTCCAGTGACCGCCGCCGAATTGCCGCCGAGTTGCCGCCGCCGAGTTGCCGCCATTCCAGTTGCCGCCGCCCAGTTGCCTGCCGCCGACGAATTGTCGCCGAGGATAAGATGTGTTCCACCCCTGCGGTGTTCGTGCCCTCGATTTCGATCTCTGGGCTGTTGCTGAACCCCAGGGCCATGAAAGAGGGGTCCGTGACGAAAACCCCCCCCATCGGAAAGGGTCAGGACCTCTTGGCTCTCGGCCGCAGATTTGACAAATTCGGATCGGCGGATATCATGCTATGTCGCCGCCGTGGTCGCTACTGTCGTCGCTATCGCCACTGTCGCTGGTGCCGCCGTCGCCGCCATCATCGCCACCCTCATCACGTCGCCTTCTGGCCACCGTCGTGGGCGGTCGCCGTTGCCGTGGTCGTCTCAGGGCGGGGCCGTGGCGGCAGAGATGCCCCGCGGGGGTCCTTCGGGGAAGCCCGCGGGGGTCCTTCGCACTTGCTGGGTTTCTGTCTCTTCTTTTTCTTCTTCTCAACATTCTCTCCCTGGCCCTCTCCCGTCCCTCCCCTCCCCACCTCCTTCGGAGGAGGAAGAGGGGCTTCGGAAAAAGAGGAGGAGGAAGATTGAGATGACGAGGACGAGGAGTGGGAGGAACTGGAGGAGGGAGATGTATCAGGACAAACTAGTGCGCTCGCGCCACATCTGACATCATATCCCTTCCTCCCATTTATTCCCATTGCGCTGATTTGTTCCTTATCTGCAGACGCGTGTCATAGCCGACCTGGAATTCCAAACAATGCCCCATCGTATTTGGGGAACTGCGCACATAGGAGGAGGAACATGTTAGACATATAGTATCTCGGTCCCCGTGTGTTATGTGACCCCCCCCCTTCTTGAGGCTCCCAAATGTTCCCGCATCTTGGTCTGTAGCTGCTCTGGCTTGAATGCCTCCCTCACCATCAGCCCGCTCCACTTTGCTGGTGAGGGGAGGCTGAGGCTTTCGAGAGGGGCGGCCTGCGGGCCGCCCGCGAGCGGCGGTGCGGCGACATGCTGGGCGTGGGGGCGCCCGCCGCGAGAGCAGGCGCAGCAGCCGGTGGGCCTGGAGGTCTGCTGGGCGTGGGCGCTGGAGGCGTGGGCTTCGCGGCTGGCCCCCCGCCCGCCGTGCCGCCAGGGGCAGTGCCCGCTTCGCCGCCCGCGCTGGGAGCAGCGCCGCCTCCGGCCGCAGGCGCGGCGCCCAAGGCCGCCAAGAGAGGCAAGGCTGGCATGGGCGGCATGGGCGAGGCGGCCAAGGCGGGTCGCAGGGCGGCGGCAGCGGCGGCGCCTGTCCCGACAGCAGCGGCGGGGGCGGTGGCCGCCCCACCCCCGCTGCCTCCTCCACTTGCGAGGCCTCCTCTGCCGTGGGCCGCGGGGGGCGCGCCGTTGCCGCCACCCGCGAGGGCGATGCCCGTCCCTGGCGGGCCCCCACCACAGGCCGTGGGCCCCATTCGGGCGAAGAGAACTATGCACATGCACCGATCCTGGCAAGGCCCATTTTTGACCCAGGATCGGTGCATATGCCTTCCTGGCCAAGGTAGGAGGGCGTATGCACCGATCCTGGGCTCAGGATGGGCCTGGCCAGAATCGGTGCATGTGCATAGTTCTTTTTCCTCTACCCATGATGGGTGGCGCCTGCGGCGGGCTGCTGGGCTTCGGAGGCTTCGCAGGAGCAGGGGCGCCGCCACCGCCAGGAGGCCAAGGGCAGTGGATCCAGGGTCCTGCCGCGCCTCAGATGCTGGGAGGACTCGGGGTGTATCCAGGATGCGAGGTCGAGGGCGTGTTCCTCGACAGTGGTGGCGCGCCAGTCGGCACCGCGAAGTTCGCCGTGAGAGGGAGCTGGCCTCCCGACGCCGTCGGCATATTTGTGGAGTGCCAGTTCGTGTCGACGGGGGTGCTGCTCTACGAGCCCATGCTGCAGGGGCTGTTCGGCATGGGTCAGGCCGTTCTCCACTTGTGCGGAGGCCGCCCCGCGGTGATCTGCAGCCAGCAAGACATGTGGCCAGGGCGCCAGGTCGTGCACGTGGACACCTTTCGTGTGATCCCTCCGTCGCCCCTCGGCACTGGGCTGCCTGGAGGGGTGCCTGGGGCGGCCGCGCCGAAGGCAGCGGCTGACGTGGTGGCCTTGGCAGCCCTGCCTGGAGGGACGAGTCCCGCAGGAGGAGGCACCGCTGTCCCAGGATATGGTGACGGAGCAACGGGCTCGAGCGACTTCGACGCTAGGAAGCTCAGAGAGAAGCTCGAGAGGCTGCGGCATCGTCTAGCCCAGAACCGAGACATTGGATCAATCTTGGCGTCTCGGGCCGAGCAGCACCTGGATGGTCGCGGGAAACCCAAGAAGAAGAAGAAGAAGAAGCGGCGGAAGAACAATAAAGAGGACTCCAGTGACTCGTCTGAGAGTTTTCGTGACGCCCCACCCTCTGGCGCAGGTCGCCGTATACCGTCCGTGAGCAGATCGGCGCCAGGTGCACTCCTCGCATCAGGCCTCGAGCAGATCAAGCAGCTGTTGGCGCAGAGGGGCGCGGCGGACACGGAGGAGAACCTGAACAGCATGGCGGCGATGGTTATGCAGTACATCACCTCGGTGTGGCACGGTCGGCACCCGCCTCGTACGATGGGTGCGAGGAACACGGAGATGAGAATGATCGGAGAGTGCCTCGACGCGCCGCTGGCAGGTCGCCTCCCTGGGCTGGGCGACATGCTCATGCAGGGGCTCAAGGCCATCGAGCAGGCGCACAAGGACGGCCAGTGGGCCGCGGCGCAGCGTTAGAGGTCGGGGCCGACGTGGACGCCGGCCTTGCGCGGGCCAGCCAGGTGCGCGATGCGGTCAGTGCTTTCGAGGGCGAGGCGAGGCTGTCGCAGCACCTGGCGGCCGCGGGCAAGAAGACGGGCAGGCCCCCCTAGGGGTTTGGCCGAGGGGGGGGCTCAGGAGTGACGCCGCCCCCCCTCAGAGGCCAAGCGACGGGGCACCGTCGCCCAGGGCGTCACCGCCAGTCATGGCAAAGGGTTATCAGAGTTCACGGGCAGCCAAGAGGAGGCGCCGCCGCGCAGGCGCGGCGGCGAAGAAGCTGGTAGCCAGGAGGCAGGAGCACGATGCGGGCGCGTGGTCCACGGCGGCCCAGGTCGCGAGGCAGCTGGAGGGCCCGCCGCGCCGCGCCGGGGGGGGGGGGGGGGGCGGCTCCGAGTCCGGCCGCGGCCCCCCTCGGGCACCCGCGCCTCGGGGCGGCTCGTCGACGGGGGCGAGGGGCCCAGGCGCGCCTCAGCTGGTCTCGTCGCGGAGCCCGACTCCACCTCAGCAGCCCAGCCCTGCGCGCCGCGCGCAGTTCCTGCCCGACGAGAAAGGAGACGTGCCCTCGGTGCGCAGGCCCGCCTTGGCCAGCTCAGGTGCAGGAGCAGGTCGAGCGGCCACGGGCGCTCTGAGCTCCCTCGACAAGGCGAAGCAGGGCAAGGGCAAGAACAGGGGCGCGGCGAAGAGCAAGGGCAGGTCAGAGAGGGGGTCCAAGGGGCCCAAGGGCGGCAAGAAGGGCTCCAAGGGCAAGAGGGCGTGAGCGAGGAGCTCGACGCCACCGGCGAGAAGGAGGAAAACGGTTTCTCTAGAGAGGTGAGTTCAGACACGGACGATAGCTGGGAATCTGCCGTGACGGAGGCTTGCTGCAGCCTCGCGAGGGCCGAGCGCGTCAGTGTGCCTAGCGGCGGTGCTGACGCGCTTGCCCCCCCCCCCCCCCCCACCCCCCGCGACCGCGTGCTGGGCGACGGCGCTGGCGGGCGCGGCGAGGCGGCACCCCCTGCCTGGCCCCGCGGCGCCAGCGTGCCCGACGGCGCAGCCAGCGCGCGGCGGCCCGCCAGCGCCGACGCGCCTCGCGGCAGAGTTGGCAGGCATGGCGGCGGTGGTGGTGTGTGTGTGGGGGGGAGGCCCTGTGGGATGCAGCTTCAAGTAGATTTCGATATCCCAGGAGATCGCGAGGTGACAGTCAGCAGATTGAATGCCTTGGAAGGCGAGCTTCGTGATATCTTGCGCCAGCATCAGCCAGCTCGATGTTACGATGAGGATGTGCGCGTGGATGAGGTGGAGCTCGAGAGCGAGACGGAC
This sequence comes from Prorocentrum cordatum, assembly GCA_963575745.1. Classification (NCBI taxonomy): domain Eukaryota; class Dinophyceae; order Prorocentrales; family Prorocentraceae; genus Prorocentrum; species Prorocentrum cordatum. Next base: position 189,738 of record CAUYUJ010016120.1, read on the forward strand.
GAGCTCGAGACAGACGCTGTCCCCACGCCACCGTCCAGGCGGAGAAGGTGCAACCTTATTCCTCTTCCGCCTGGGGAAGTAGGCGAAGTGCTTGTGTTGCGCCGTGGAGGTGCTGGCGAGAAGGAGCTGGTGCAGGCTCGGCCGGAGCTGAACGACTGGCTCTCCCTGGTCATCGCGGGTCTCAACTTCCACTAAGCGTTGCGCGGGCGCGCCCCCCGTCTGGCGCCGAGCAGGGGGGGGCCCACAGCGGTGCAAGCATCAGCCGCGCGGCTTCTTGCTGAGGAGGCACAGGTGTTCCTGGATCAGCGCGGCGGCGACTTGCCGACGATCGATTGGGAGGCCGAGATGAAGGCCTCCGCCGTCGGCTACACAGGGGGGGAGATCTACCCGTCCGAGCCTTTGAACCTGGAGCGGCTTGTCGAGGCGTTCCCCCTTGTGTCAGTGGCTTCGTCGGTGGGCGTGCTCAGGGTCTGCGAGGGCCGGGTCCACCAGGCGCTGCTGAACCCGAGCCACGTCCTGCAGACGGAGGACGACGTGGAGGTGATGCCGAGGACTCCCTGAGTCTGGGCGCCCGCCTCGGAGCGGGACCGCATTGCCGCGGTGCTGGTCGAGAGGAAGATCCTCGAGCCCATCAGCTTTGAAGAGGTGGCTGTCTTCACAGGCAAGAAGATCTTGGGCGGCATGTTCGGCGTGCATAAGGGCGGCTACAAGCGCGGCGGGGGGCCCCAGAGGCTCGTCATGAACATGATCCCTTCGAACGCGATTCAGAAGGTGATTCAGGGGGGCACGCCGCTTCTTCCGTCGTCAGAGAAGTGGCGTAGCGTGGCGCTCAGGTCAGGAGAGATTCTCGCCATGTCGTCGGAGGACTTCAAGTGCTGCTTCTACGTCTACCGTCCCCCGCCAGCCTGGAGGCCCTACTTCGCCTTGTCGCTTCCAGTTCGGCGCAAGGCGCTGGGGCTGTCAGGCGAGGGATCAGTCTATCTGACCCCCGCAGTGGTTCCGATGAGCTGGGTCTCGGCGACGGGAGTGATCCAACACGTTCACCGATATCTCTTGCGGCACTGGCGGGCTGGTGTACCAGCTCCCCCTGCAGACCGTGAGCTTCGTCGTGACGTACCCGTTCCTGGTCGAGGCGGTGTGGTTGTGCCAGGTGGGCCCGCCGCCGTCTCAGGCGTGGTGTCGCCCGACATTCGACTACCCCCTCGGAGTCGCTCGCGGCCTGGTGGGCCAGCCGCCCCAGGGCCTGTTTGCGAGGACGTGCGGGACGACATGTCGGTGCCAGGTGAGCCCGCCGTTGTCTCCAGCCCGATCGAGCTCAACGGCCAGCAGCCCCCGCAGACTCCAGAGCGGCCAGGTGGCCCAGCTGTGTCAGCGGGGCGGCCGCGGCGTGGCCAGGTGGGCTCGCCGCCGCTGGCAGGGCGGCGCGACGTCTACATCGGACGGGGCAGCCAGCACCTGGAGCTCGAGGCGCTGGTGTGGGGCAACCCTTTCCGGCTGAAGGTAGACGGAGCTCGTCGCGAGGTGATTGCGAAGTTCGGGATGTGGCTGCGTTCTCAGCACCAGCTGGTGGACATGGTTCCAGGGCTGACGGGATGTCGGCTGCTCTGCCATTGCCGAGAGAGTCAGGGGTGCCACGGTGACGAGATCATCAAGCTCTGGGACGACGTGCGCGCCCCTGAGTCAGATGGCGAGGTGCAGCCCGCTCGGACCGAGAACCAGTGTTGGCTCGTGGCAGGTGTACATCGACAACTTGGACATGCTGGAGGTCGGTCCCGCCGCGGAGATGGAGATGCTCAAGCTGGCGGGGCGGCCCGAGACCATGCGGGCGGCTTTGGAACGGCATGGGGCACTCGGCGTCTCCGTGAGCGAGGCCAAGGCCGTGGTCAGGCAGTCCACGGCGATCGCGCTGGGTGACTTCGCGAACGGCGAGCAGGGCGCGATCGGGCCGCCAGGCGAGTTTTGCCGGAAGGTAATCGCACTGACGCTCCACACCCTGAGACGGCCGCGTGTCACGCAGAAGTGGATGCAGGTACTGGCAGGGCGCTGGGTGCGGATGATGCTCTACCGTCGCGAGATCATGACCTGCTTAAGTGAGTTCTGGAAGTTTCTGGTGCGCGTGCGCGGCGAGAGGGCTCTTCCCGATGCAGTTCGACGTGAGCTCGTGAGCGCGCTATGCCTCGTGCCCTTGATGCGTTGCGCTCGTGTGCGGCGGCTGCAGGCCACTTGCGTGCAAAGTGCCAAGGCTTCGGCGAACTATAATGCGACCGGGCCCAATGGTTGCAGTTGTATGCGTTGCGACCTGCGGGTGCCCATCAGCGGGCTGGTCACCGTGTCGGATGCGAGCCCATGGCGAGGGGCGGTGCGCCGCTCGGTCAGGCCCCTGCCGCATGGCATGGCGGCGGCTCGCCGAGCTCAGCGTGGCCACTCGACTCGTCTCAATGACGAGGGCATCCTCTTGTCGCTCTTTGACGGGATCTGAGGAGGCCGCAGGGCCTTGGACCTCCTGGGCTTGTCGGTGGCGGTCTTTGCCACAAGCGAGGTTGACGAGGAGGCGGCGCGGGTCGTGCGCTACTGCTGGTCCGACGTGATGGAGCTGGGCGACGTCACCAACATCACCCGCGCGTGCTTGGAGCCGGTGAGAGAGCGAGCACCCATGGCCAAGTGGATGCTGGTGACCGCGGGCCTCCCTTGTACCGACCTGTCGAGGGTGGAGGCTGGTCGGAAGGGGTTTGCCGGCAGCCGCTCTCGCCTGTTCTCCGGGATCCAGCGTATCGCGCGCCTTGCGTCGGAGGTCATGGGCGAGGACTGCCGCGCATTCAGGATCATCGAGAACGTTGCGTCGATGGATCAGGAGCCGCTCGATACGATGTCATCCGAGCTGGATCTGGAGCCCGTGTTCATAGACGGCGCTGTGTTCTCCCATTGCCACCGCGATCGGGTCTACTGGGTTGACCAGCACGCGATGGTGCCCTGGCAGCGCGCCGAGACGAGGCCCGAACGCGGCGGGGCGCGCGTGGTGCCTCGAGAGACCCCAGGCTCACAGGCCAGATGGTCGCGCCCTGAGGTGCGCTGGCCTGCCGGTGTCACGCAGACGGGCGGCTCCCCACCTTCCTGAGGTGCGTGCCGCGTCGCGTGCCTGGCTCGGCTCCCACGGGCATCAAGCAGTGTGGCGCGGACACGCTCCAGCGATGGCAGGCGGACGAGCACTGCTACCCTCCCTACCAGTACATGGAGGCCAACTGCTTGGTGGAGGCCAGTGGGGAGCTGCGGGTGCCAGACGCCCTCGAGCGTGAGCTCCTGCTCGACTTCCCCCCGCGCCTCACGGTGACGGCGCGGCCCACGAGGGCGAGGAAGGACCTCGAGGGCCTCGAGCAGTGCCGCTGTGCCCTCCTGGACAACTCCTTCCAGTGCTGCGCGATCGCCTGGCTGATGGCGCACTGGGCCTTGTTCGCGGGGTTCCTCCAGGAGGTGCCGACTGCGGAGACCATGAGGTTCACCGGGGGCGCCTACACCATCGCGGAGGTCATGGAGGGCGACCTCCGCGGGCACGACGACGGGGAGCAGGCGGCGGCCAAGAACGAGGTCGAATGCGAAAGCAGGGGCAAGGGCGTTCTGGTCAGACAGCGGGACCTGCTGAGCAGTGACGCCGCAATGGACCTGTCGGTGGTGCGGATCGAGGAGCTGGCGAGGAGGGCGGAGACACGCGGGAGTGACGTGCGTCTCGACGCTCTGGAGAGCATGTCTCCGCTCGCCTGGCCCAGGCGCCCAGTGTCGGCAGCCCGCTGGACGTGGCGGACTGTCGCATCGTGGCGCTGGGCCCGCCCCTCGCACATCGCGGACTTGGAGGTGCGGAGCTGCCTGGGAGCGCTGCTGTGGCGTCTGCGGCAGGCCCAGCACCTTCCCACTCGTTTTGCGCATCTGATGGATAGTCAAGTCGGTATCGGTGTCGTGGCGAAGGGGAGGTCCTCCTCGCATGTTCTGAATGTGGTGGTGAAGCGTATCTGCGTGCTAGTGCTGGCCAGTTTGTGCAGGCCTATATATGGATACTCAGAGACGGATCGCAACCCAGCGGATGCTCCGTCGCGCAGGGTCAATGACGAAGAGGATCATGGTTAGCCGACGCCCGCGGAGATTCGTGGCCCTGGCCAGCCAGCAAGACCGCAGAGATGCTCGACGTCAGATCGGGGCCCTTCCCCACGCTCTGATTCAGCCAGTGACTCTTCAAAGGTACCGCATTCCAGTTGCGAGTTTTTCTCAGTGGCTCGCCCTCAGAGGCGAGCGAGTGAGCACCAGCACCGACTACCTCGACATTTAAGTCGCAGAGTGGATCGAATATTTGTGGTCGGATGGTCACGGTGCCAACGAAGCTGCAGATGCGCTCTCAGGGCTGCAGTTCCTGCTCCGTCGCCGTCGCATTTTGCCAGCCTCCTGGAACTTGTTCGGGGCTTGGCGGCGGATCGAGCTGCCACATCGCGTGCCACCGCTGCCGCTCAATCTTCTTATGGCGATGGCTTGTGTTGCGAGGTACTGGTGCCGCAACGATATTGCATTGCTGCTGATCCTCGGGTTCAGCGGCTTCTTGAGAACCACAGAGTTGGTCACCTTGTGCCGCTGGCAGACCCAGGTCTCGCTAGGTCGCTCGAGTGTGGCGATCCTGTTGCCAATCACAAAGAACGGGCTGCGGCGGCGCGTCGAAGAGTCAGTCGTCATCACAGATCGAGGCGTGGCTCGTTGTTGCGAGCACTTGCTGGGCCACCTGCAGCCAGGAGGTCAGGTGCTGCAGGGATCCGTGCCCAACTTCAGGCTGGTGTTCGAGAGCCTCTTGGACGGCTCGGGCGTTCGCTACCTTGGCTTTCGCCCATACTCCCTCAGGCGAGGGGGGGCGCCACGCATTTCTATCGTCTGTCGCAGAATATGCCAGCGACCCTCCAGATCGGACGCTGGCGAGACACGCAGACTGCGATATTATGGATCGCAGAGGGCGTGCAAGTCCTGCTGCAATGCGTGCCTGACGCCTCCCAGCAGCAGCGTTTTGCCGTACTGACCCAGACACTTTGGGCAGATGTTAACTAAGCAGGGCGACCGCTTATCAATAACACGTTATCAAACACACCAGACAAATAACCTGGCGGTCGCCCTGCACAGAGGTCAGAGACCCTTCCGTCTGTGCTTAGTAAAGGGACGGGAGGGGCCAGAGTGGGGCGCATGGAACAGCGTGACCCCGCCCAGGGGGGGGGGTCGTCTTTGGCGGCCCGTTGCCCCTCGCCCTTGGACCTTTCTCGGCGTGGAGCCTTGGTCCGAGGAGGGGGGGGGCACGTGGCGGCCAGGACGGACTCTCCTGGGCGTGGCCATGCCCCATCGATGGAGGCGTGGCGTGGCCCTCGTGGCCATGGGGCCCGAGTGGGTCTCCGCGGGGCGGCGCCCCCGTGTCGGCAGGCCCTCGGCCAGGTGCAGCTTCGGTCTTGGCGCCCCCCTGGGGGTCCTTGGTGCTCTCGGGCTCTCGGTGCGGTGCTGCTGTGGGTGAGCTACGGTGGGCCCTCGGTGGGCTCGGGGGGACCTGGGGCTCTCGGCGGGGGGCTGGGCTGTGCTGCCGTCCGACGGGCCCGCCCGTGTGCTGGCGCCGCCCGCGGTGGTGCCTTGGCTAGGCACTTCACAAAACCCTGGTGTGGGAAAAAGAAGGGAGTTGAGTTGAGGGTTTGGGGGCACATAGTATCTCGGTCCCCGTGTGTTATGTGACCCCCCCCTCTTGAGGATCCCAGATGTTCGCGCATCTTGGTCCGTTGCTGTTCTGGCCCTCCCTCCCGTCCCTGGAACAGCGTGACCCCGCCCAGGGGGGGGGGGGGCGTCTTTGGCGGCCCGTTGCCCCTCGCCCTTGGACTTTTCTCTGCGCGGAGCCTTGGTCCGAGGGGGGGGGGGGGGGGGGGGGGCACGTGGCGGCCAGGGCGGACTCTCCTGGGCGTGGCCATGCCCCCTCAAGAAAGGCGTGGCGTGGCCCTCGTGGCCATGGGGCCCGAGTGGGTCTCCGCGGGGCGGCGCCCCCGTGTCGGCAGGCCCTCGGCCAGGTGCAGCTTCGGTCTTGGCGCCCCACTGGGGGTCCTTGGTGCTCTCGGACTCTCGGTGAGGTGCTGCTGCGGGTGAGCTACGGTGGGCCCTCGGTGGGCTCGGGGGGGCCTGGGGCTCTCGACGGGGGGCTGGGCTGCGCTGCCGTCCGACGGGCCCGCCCCTGTGCTGGCGCCGCCCGCGGCGGCGCCTTGGTTAGGCACCTCACAAAGCCCTGGTGCTATATATATGTATCCTATGCGCGCATGTCTCTCCTCATCCCGTCACGGGTCCAGGCCGTCGATATTAGATCGCTTCCGTGGGTTTCTGGGTTCAAGAATTTGCACCAAGGCAGTGCGTATGGATTGCCTGCTCCCTGCCGCCCAGTACGCTTGGCAGGGGGCGCTCGTCTATCTCTGGGGCGGCAACCTGCAGAGGTGCCCGTCCGTTCACGTTCCCGCTTGTCCCGCCATGCCGAGCTGTGTGTGCCCGCCGTGCCCAGGCTGCCCGGCGTGCCCAGGGGGCTCCCCGGCCCCTGCCACGCCCTCGGTGGGCGGCGGGAGCAGCGGCGAGCCGAGGCAGCCCTCCTCCTTCTGGTTCGTGGTGCTGGTGAACGAGCTCCTCCTGCTGGGCCTGGCGCTGTCCTACGGCATCTGGTCGTGGAACCGAGTTGGGTTGACGTGCCGCCGACGCAATGCTGGCCGTGCAGAACGTGGGGCCGGCGGAAGCAGCGCCTCATGGGATGCTCCAGGTACGCTACGAAAGAGAGCCATTGTGGCACCAGCGTCTGATCTTGGGGCGACGGGTCCGGACACCGCTGGAGAGAGTCAGTGAGTGGATGGTGCTCATCTGTACGGTGGACACCGACATCTATGAGGAGGACTACTCATGCCAGCGACGGGACATCATCGCGGTGAGGTTCACATCCGATCGCGCGACCTTCCCCGCTGGTGTCGGGGCCGCCAACTCGTGCAGGTTCAGGCGGAACCTCACTGTGGTGGAGATGCAGCAGATCGACCAGACCGCGCTGGACTACTGCACCGCCGCCCTGGTGGCCGACCACCAACGCCTGCGGCTGCCCGCGCTGGGGGTCCGCTCCTCGTGCCGCTGACCTTCGGCCCTGGAGGAGGCGGTGGTCCTGGTGCGGGCGCCGCCCCGGCCGCGGCCGCCGCCGCGCCTCCAGTGGCCGCCGGGCTGGCCGCCCCAGGGGCGGTGCCCGCTGGCGCCCTGGCGGCGCCTCCTTGCAGGCGGTGCAGTCCCCGGCGGCGCGGCCGCGGCTGAGCTGGGGGCCGCAGCCCCAGCGGCGGTGGCAGCGGTGTGGGTGCTGGCTGAGTCGACCACGGCAGGCAGGCGCGGGACGGTGGTGACCCCGCCCGCTGGCTCGGACCTCCGCGGGGCCGTTGGCTTGATGCCTCAGGCGGACGGGGCGTGGGTGGCCATCCGATCGATCTCGGAGCCCGCGCAGACCTACGTGGGACGGTAGGCCGCCTCAGACGCCAGGCTGATGAGCATCGTCGCGAACCCAGCGGTTCCAGGCGGCAGGCTCCTGAGGCAGTGGCGCGATGCGGTGGCCAGCTTCACCGAGGAATCGTTCGTGGACTGGTACATCCCTGGCCCTCGTACTTGCTTCTGGTGCTGCAAGTTCATAGACCGACGCCAGGGCGGGCCGCTCGACCATTTCAGGTTCTGGCGCCCCACCCTGGGGCTGTCGACGGAGGACTACGGCGTCGGCGACTACGAGGCGAGCATGCGGGCCATCTACACCCTCGCCTGCTGGGGCGGTCTCGACTTGCCGAACCTGGCGGGGGCAGAGCAGATGTTCAGGAAGTGCCCGATGTACGAGTACGTGTACGTCATGGACCGCGACCCTCACCACAGCGCGTCCTCCGGTGGAGACGGAGGCGGCGAGGGGAACGACAAGAAGAATAACCGAGGCCGAGGGCGAGGCGGCGGACGCCATGGCCTGCTGAGCTTCGGGTTCATCGACGAGAGCGCCGTCTTCACGGGTCTCAGCCGAGACCACGGGGAGAGCATGATCTGCCCTCTGCTCCTCGAGCACGTGGCGAAGGAGGTGGAGAGGGATGCTTCGGTACTGAAGCAGGTTCGCAAGGCCCGCGAGGAGCAGCGGGCCTTACGCTCGTGACGAGTTCACGGCCACGCGCACCGCTACCCCCCGGCGGTGCGCGCGTTTTCGGAGGGAGGCCCAGCGGCGGTGGCCCGCCGCCCGCTGGTGACTTGTACTCATCGGGCACTCGTACTGGGCGTCAGCGTGATCTATTTCCATTGCCAATGCCCGGTCAACAGCATCGGGCAGCTTCGGAGGCGCAGGGCATCGCTTGTTCACGTTCGGTGGCTCGCCGGGGTCTACGCAGGGGTCACGCCAATTCGGTGGGGGGCGAGATCATTCAGACCCTCAACGAGCTGTGCCTTGGCCAGCCCTCGCACCCCGTCGGCCATCCTCAGTCCATCACTGCGGGCCAGCAGCGGGCCTTGGACAATGCGCGCGACGCAGTCCGACGGTTCGGCGCCCCCCCGGAGGGGTTGACTGGCTCAGGAGCCCTTGAGGAGCTCCGAGTTCTTAGCGGCTACGCTGGCGAGAGCGCCACCGTCGCTCCGCTCGACTTTGATAATATCAACCGCCTCTCTCTCCCGGACGAGGGCTTCAGGCCAGTGCCGCTTGACGCGCTGGGAGGAGATGCTGGCCGCAGGATAGTCGAGCGGCTTCATGATATGATGTTGTCCAGTCTGAGGGTCGGGCTCGGATCGAGTCTGACGGCCCCCGGAAGCTCTACACCGACCCGGCGCTGAGGACCCCCAAGCTGCATGTCCAGCTGCTGCGGATCCTCGAGCGTCGGAATCTTCCCGATTTGTACAGCGACAAGTGTTGCAGCGTAGGTGTCCTTTTCGTTAGCAAGATGTCGGGTAAGCTGCGGCTCATCCTGGACGGCAGACACGCATCCCTGCACTTCCAGGTCCCCGACAAGGTTGCTCTCGCGTCGGGGGCGACCTTCGCCGGCCTCCACGTGGACGGGGGCAAGCCCATCGCGGTGGCGGAGGTCGACCTGGCGGATGCGTTCTACACGATGCTGCTGCCGCCGAAGTTCAGGAAGTACTTCGCGCTGCCTGGCTGCCGCGCGGGGATGCTGGGCCTCGAGAGCACCGCGGACGGGCGTCTCTTGGCCGGGACCGACCTGGTCTACCCGTGCTTCAGGTGCCCCCCCATGGGCTGCTCCTTCAGCCTGTGGATTTGCCAGACAATGCTGGAGGGGATGGCCTTGAAGGTGCCCCAGCTGCCCCTCGCGAGCCGCTTCTTTGTGCCGCAGGTGTCCGATGGGGGTGATCCACACCGAGTACGTGGATAATGCGATCAGCCTTTCGACCAACTTGGAGACGGCTGCCGCCGCCGCCTCGGCCGTGGACTCGAACCTTCGTGCGGCGGGGCTCCCTGCCCACGGAGTTGAGTGCAGTTTTGGCGCCGTGGCGTTGGGGTGGCAGTTCGACGAGAAGTTCCCGATCATCGGGCTGAACCCCGCGCTCAGGTGGAAGCTGAGGCTGGCTTTCTTGGAGCTGTGCCGGAGGGGATATGCCTCGGGCAAAACGATCTCGCGCGTGGTGTCCCACTTCACCTCGCGAGGTCTGACTCGCCGCGAGCTTTTGTCTGCCCTCAACTCGCTGTACGCTTTTTCTGCCCAGTATGGAGGCCGCACGGCGCGGCTGTGGCCCTCCTGCCTCCGCGAGCTCCGCTGGTGTGCCAGCCTTGTCGTGTTCTGCTTTCGTGACGCTGGTGCCGCGTTCGACAGCGCGCTCACGATGGTGGACTCATCGTGGTAGGGAGTTGGTGGCATTCAGAAAAAATCGTCAGCCCAGGTGGCTCTTGAGCTCTCCAAGTACAATGAGAGATGGAGATTCAGCTCTCATCAAGAGTCCGAGGTGTCACATAGGTCCCACGCCTTCAAGTCGGCGACCTCCGCCAACCCCTTCATCCCAGAGTCGGTCATCAGCCTCGACTGCTCCGAGAACCCGAAGGCCCCGATCAAGGAGCCCCTGGAGGTGCCCATAGAAGAGTCTGTCAAGGAGTCCGTGGTGGAGGGGGTGCGCGTGGAGGAGGAGAGGTCCAATGACATCGAGGAGGATGAGGAGTTCCCCGAAATCCCATACGACGTCTGGGCGAGTGGCTGGGTCCCGGTGGTCTCTCATCGCTGGAGCCGTTCAGAGCATCAGGTTGTCTTGGAGGCCCGTGGTATGGTCGTGGCCGTCCGTCATGTCTTTCGACGCATCTCATCGTTCAACCGCTGCCATCTCTGCTTGGGCGATCGTTTGGGGGCCATCCTGGCCGCCACCAAGGGGCGCTCGTCGCGACGGGAGATAGGCCGCGTGCGTCGGCAGCTGGCGGCCCTTTCGCTGGCTAGCGGTGCGGCTTTCTTCTGGCGCTGGGTCCCCTCGGAGAGGAACTCGGCCGATCGTGCGTCCAGGAACTTGCCGGGCGTGGGCTATGCTGCAGCGGCGGCGGATCCCTGCTGCCTCGGCGCTGCCGCTGGCCGCCCCAGCCCTGGGAGCGAGCACGGAGGGCCTGCTGGTGAGAGCTGGCCCGACACCGGGCCCCCCCCCCCGGCCTCGAAGAGGAAGCGCGCTGGCCCTCCGACTGGGCGAGCTTCTTCGACAGCAGCCGCGAGCTCAGCGAGGCCATGGGCGCTGGCCGCCGAGCCGCTGGACCGCCCAGGGCGGGCAAGCCAGCCGCCGGCGGGCGAGACATCCCCAGGGCGTGAGCTGGCGGGGTCGGAACCAGCGTTCGCTCCTCGAGCTGAGGGCCGTTGGGGACAGGACCGCAGTGGAGTACCAGGCCCGATACCAAGCTTTCCTGACTTGGTCGGCGAACGCGGGTCTGTCGGTGGCGACCGTCACGGACATGGAGGAGGCGCTCCTGCAGTACTTCAACCAGCAGTACTTCGACGGGCACGACTCACCGGACGGGCCGAAGTTGGTGGCGGCGGTGGCGCACTTCCAACTGGACCTGGCGCCGAAGCTTGCCAACATGCCGAGAGTGCTGAGGGCGTTGAAGGGTTGGAAGACCCTGGCGCCTCCCCGCGCCCGCCAGCCCCTGCCGTGGCCAGTCGTGGCCCTGGTGGCCGACTGGATGGCGACGAACGGCTTCCTGGCCGCCGCCCGAGCGACCGTGCTGACCTTTGTTCTCTACCTGCGGCCGTCGGAGACGCCGTCGCTGCGGGTCAAGTCCGTCGCGCGGCCAGTCAGGGCGGGTCCTCGACATCTGAGCAAGTGCTCGATCCTGCTGTTCCCGGCGGAGCTCGAGGCGAGGTCGAAGACCAAGGACTACGACATCAGCATCTTGTTGGACAACCCAGAGTTCAGCTGGGTCGACCAGATGCTGGATCGCCTCGTGGAGGCACGTGCGATCGACGCGCCTTTGTTCCGCCTGGACATGAGGTCGTGGGTGCGGGCGTTCCAGCAGGCGGGCGTCGCCCTTGGGCTGGACGCCCTCGGCCCTCCGGTGCTGTGCCAACTGCGCCACGGGGGGGCCAGCCACGAGATGCTGACGAATGCCAGGGAGTTCGGCGACATCAAGAAGCGCGGGCGCTGGGGGCCCGACAGGAGATTCAAGCGATGCGCGAAAGGTGGTCGAGTTCAAGAGCAGCTTCAACGTCTGCGGCCCGTTCTACAGTCTCAGGCCCTCGGTTGCGCTGTGACTACTGGAGGCGCCCTATGCAGAACCTGAGCTCCTGGGCCCACCTGTCCGACTCGAAGGTGCACCTGGGGATCTTCAGTGGCTCTGGGAACTGGTCCCGGGCATTGCGGCGAAGCCTGGCGTCTCGCCTGGCGCCGCGGGTCTTCGAGCTGGACGTGGACCACGAGCCGGTCCAGGGTGACCTCAGCCGCCGACGAGCCCAGCGCATAGTGCGCGGGTGGCTCCGTGGAGGCCTGCTGCAGGGCGTCTGGCTCGGGATGCCCTGCAGCTCGTGGTCACGGGCACGGAGCCAGCCTAACGGGCCACCTGCCCTGCGGGGCGCCACCCGCGTGCTTGGCCTGCCCAATTTGTCGTCAGGTGACTCTCTCAAGGTCGAGACGGGTAACCGGCTGTCGCAGTTCTCTTTCAGCTTCTTCCTGGAGTGTGCCGGGCGAGGGGCCCCCGCAGCAATCGAGAACCCGCCCACTTCGTGGGTCTGGCAGCCTCGCTGGACCCGGCACGCAGCGCGTCAACCAGGGGTTAAGACTGTGGAGTTTGACTTCTGCGCCTTCGGCACAGCCTGGAGGAGGAGGACTCGAGCGATATATGTTGATTTTAATTTCGACGCGATCAGCACATGCAAGTGCACAGGGCGCGGCCTCTGTTCTTTCTCACACCGCCCCCACCGTGCTCTGGAAGGCAGGACGCCCCCCGGAGCCTTCTGGACAAAGATTGCCGAGCCATGCCCACCCACTCTGTCCAGTGCTCTTGCCAAAGCCTATCGTGAAGCTAGAATGTCATCCACGCACCAAGCCTTGGTGCGATTAGCGGCCTAGTGGCCAGTTAGATCTTCGGGGAGATGTTTCGAGGTCGCTTCTTTTGTCCTGGCCTCCCGCGCCTCAGCTTGACGCGGATGGATCGTGCACTCTGGCTGGGCAGTGCTTGCGAACAGACACTGTCGAGATGCTGGCCTGGAAAGAGAGCGGGTGTGAGGATATCCCATGCGCGCATGTCTCTCCTCATCCCGTCACGGGTCCAGGCCGTCAGCGTTGGATCGCTTCCGTGGGTTTTGGGCCCAACCCTGCCCGCCCACCCTTGAGCCTTGTAAAGAGATGCTCCGTCTGTCGCTGGAGGTCGTTTCTTTTGTCCTGGCCTCCCGCGTCTCAGCTTGACGCGGATGGATTGTGCACTCTGGCTGGGCAATGCTTGCGAACAGACACTGTCGAGATGCTGGCCTGGAAAGGAAGCGGGTGTGAGGATATGTGTGTGTATATATATATACACATATAACGGGGGACCGGGTCCGGGGGCCCGGGGCCGGGACCTCGACCGCAAATGTGGGCTCCGGGGGGCCCGGAGGCTCGTCGGGGCTTGCCGGAGGCCTCCCCGGTCAGACAAGAGGGCCCCAGAAGCGCCCAAGACGGCCCAAGAAACTTCCAAGAGGCCTCCAAGAGGGCTCCGAGATGCTGAAGATGGCCTCCAGACGTCCAAGGACGCCCCCAAGAGGCCCCAAGAAGCCTCCAACATGCGTCCCAAGAGGGCCCCTAGACGCAAAAAATTGGCCCATTCCCTTCGTAAAACGTACATTTTCAACAAAGTTGCCTTTTGGGCTTTCCGACGTTACAGGACGGCCCAAGAGGCGCCCAAGACCGCCCCAAGACGGCCCAAGAAGCTTCCAAGAGGGCCCCAGGACAGCCCAAGAGGGCCCCAAGACGGCCCAAGAGGCGCCCAAGATGGCCCAAGAGGGCCCCAAGACGGGCCCAAGAGGGGGCCCAGAGGGGGACCACGAACCGCAAGCTCGAGCCTTCCGCCCCAAGAGGCCGCCAGGAGGCCCCCAGGAGGCCCCTCAAGAGGCCCCAGGAGACCCCCAAGAGGCCCAAAGGAGGCCCCGAGAAGCCCCAAATCGGCCCCCCAAATGCTTCGAACCTGCTTCCAGGAGGCCCCCGACAGGTTCAGAGGCCCCCAAGAAGCTACGCCAAACTCCCAGCGAGCGGCCGGACGAGGCCCCCCCAAAAATCCCAAGAGGGTTCCAGTATTTGTATCCTTCAGCGCTCTCTGGCCTTCTTTCCCCTGCCCCCTTCCCTGCGACTTTCGTTGACTCAAGCTCGCCTCCTCTCCATTTCCTCTCTCTGCCTCTCTATCTCTCTCTCTCTGTCTTCTTCTCTCTCTCTCTCTCTCTCTATCCATCTCATTTTTTTTTTTTTGTTGTCTCTCTCTCTCTCTCCTTCGCTCTCTGTCTGTCTGTCTCTCTCTCTCTCTCTCTCTCTCCCTCTCTTTCTCTCTCTTTCTCTTTCTTCCTTTCATGTTCCGTGTCCTTGCGACCTTCTGCAGTCCCCGACGTCGCCACGGCTGGATTCGCTCGAGCGTGTCTTGTGATGTGCGGCGGTGCGAAGCCCGTCCCACTGATCAAGGCACAGGTACGAAATGATGGGTCCATCATTTCTTGCCTTCCCATGTGCGTTTTCCCAATCGATTCCTGGGCCCGAGGTCGCAAGAATTACGACGTCGGAGGTCTGGGGAGGCGGGAAGCACGACCTGGACCTCCGACGTCTTGGAAAAATCACGACGGCGGTTTCGGTCAATTTTCGGCCTCCGGGGCCCCTCGCAGGGTCCCGGGACCGTCAGAAAACGACTCAGGATGAAAAAAAAAACACATCCCCAGGAAGTCGTCGAGAGGTCCAGGGGCCGCGCACAGAAAGCATCACGACATCGGACGTCCAGAGAGGAGGTAGGAACACGAGGAGGAGGGAGCCCAGACCTCCTGGCGACGCAACACCAAATACAACAAAAGCTTCCCCGCGACTTCCCCCAGAGACTCTAACTACAGAAACTCCTTTCGTATTCCGGCCAGAAGCATCCAGAAACGATGTACATTAGCCCTGGCGGGGGGAGTGATGGCGATGGTGATGTTCATGATGACGACGGTGACGATCCTAGCTAGAACCTAAGCGCGCGCGAAGCGCGCGCGTGGTTCTAGTATATATATATATATATATATATGCGTGCGTATATGTATACATGCATACATATATATATATACACATATATATACATATATATATGAGAAAGAGAGAGAGAGAGAGAGAGAGAGAGAGAAAACAAAGAGAAAGAGAGAAAGCAGGAACGAATAGGAGGAGAAGGAGGAGTGAGGAGGAGGAGGAGCATGAGGAGGAACATGATGATGATGCTGATGCCGATGCTGCTGCTGCTGATGATGATGATGATCATGATGATGATGGTGGTGGTGGTGATGATGATGCTGCTGCTGATGATTATGCTGCTGCTCATGATGATGATGACGCTCATGATCATGATGATGATGGTGGTGGTTGTGATGAGGATGATGATGATGCTGATGCTGATTATTCTTGGGCTTACGCCACACCGCCGACCCCTTGGGGGGGCTCGCAGCGCGTCGCCTTCGCTCAGAATCTGACCGCTGGGGACGGGATGGATAAGGCCCGCGTTTACAGACGTGAGCCATTTATCGGACAGTCAGAAAGAACATTACAGGAGAACGGGCCAAACGCATCGCCCGGTCATGTGCCGCGCGTGCCACGAAAAATCGGAGGCCCAGATTTTCCGTTGTGGAGCATGCCCGACGGGGGCGGATGGGAAGGCGCCCGCGTTCACAGACTTGAGCCATTTGTCCGATAACCAGAAAGTACATTATAGGAAGACGGGCCAGGCGCATCGCCCAGTCGTGTGCCGCGCGTGTCACGATGCGCGCACGGGGGCGAAAAAGTTTGAATGCTCCGCGTGCCCACCGAACGGGGACGGGAAGAAACCAGCGTTTTCAGACGGGGGCCATTTGTCGAAAGACCAGAAGAAGAATTATTTCAAGCGAAACAACCCAGTTGTGTGCGCGAAGTGTTTTAAAGCGGGACGAGCGCCGCGGAGAGACCCTCCGAAACGCCCGGCGGAACCAAGTGACGAGCATTGCGACAAGGCACGGAAGTTGCGAGGAATCTGACCGCTGGGGACGGGATGGATAAGGGGGACGTGGAGGAGGGAGGATGGGGGAGCAGCCAAAGGCGGAGAAGGTGAAAAGTGAGCCAGTGGAGGGAATACGAGACAGAAAGCTGAGAGGGGAGACGGGAGGAGGGGGCGGAAGTGGAGGATGAGAAGGAGCAGGAGAACACGACGAGGACGACAATGGCGGCGACAGACTCGACGGCGTAGGCTGGGCACCTTTTTGGGGCCATCTTGGGGGCTTCGTTGACCGTTGTGGGAGCCTCTGGCGCCGTCGTCGTGAGAATCCTCTCGGGGGCCTGCGGGAGGCAGTTTGGAGGCTTCTGGGGAGCTGTTTTGGGGCAGCTTGGGGCTTTTTTTGGGCTTGTTGGGGGCCTCTTGGGGGCTTCTTGGAGCCTCTTGGAGGCCTCTTGGGGCCTCCTTGGCGCCTTTTGGGGCGGAAGGCTAGAATTTTAGGTTCGTGGTCCCCGTCTGGAGCCTTTCTTGGGCCCCTCTGTGGGCCCTCTTGGACTGTCTGAAGGCCCTCTTGAGCCGTTTTGAGGCGCTCTTGGGCCGTGTTGGGGCCCACTTGGGAGCCTCTCGGGTCGTCTTGATGCCGTCTTGGGGGCTTCTTTCGCCGTCTTGGAGCGTCGGAAGCCCGAAAAAACGCGAAGGCCAAAAACGTTGAAAAAACCAATGGAAATCGACGATTTTGGCCTCTTGGGGCCATCTTGGGAGGCGTCTTGGAAGCTTCTTGGGGCGTCTTGGAGGCATCTGGGGCCATCTGGAGGCCATCTTGACCGTCTTCGAGTGTTTTTTCGGCGACTCGGGGCCCTCTTGGACCGTCTGCAGAGCTTCTTGGGAGCCTCTTCGCTCGTTTGCGGCCCCCCCAGCAGACTCTCTGGAGCGGATGACCCCCCCCGGACCGCGCCGGCGGATCCCGGGGAATCCGGCCGGACCCCCCCCCCCCCCCCTCCAAAACGACCGGACCAGGCTCCGGGGGGAGGGGTTTGGGGAGGGGGGAAGCATCTCACACGCCGATGACCCCAAGGGGTCGGCGGATTATGATGATGAGGATGATGAGGAGGAGGATGATGCTGATGATGATGATGCTGATGATGATGACGGTGATGGTGATGATGATGACGATGATGCTGATGCTGCTGATGATGATGAGGATGAGAAGGAGGACGAGAGGACCAGTGTAGACCGAAGACTCATCTACGATGTCGGAATCTACCTTCCCTCCAAGGTCCCTCTTCTTTGGCCCCTGCAAGGGTTCATTTTCATTGAGGGAATACCCCATTGGGAGACAACCGTTTGAATATCATGAGGCGTGCCACAATACCACTGTCGGAGCTTCAACGTCACGAGTCAGCCTGACTGTTGCGTCTTGACGGTCCTGAAACGTGCCATCCTGGGATTTCAACATCGCGAATCAACTAATTGTTGCGCTCCGACAATCCTGAATCGTTCGGGAAAATCATTTCTGATGCGTTGACCATGGTAATACGTGAACTCTTGCAAGTGTTCTAACTACTGTGCGCGGCGCTAAGGCGAGCGCCACATTTTGCAAACGGCCCGCCCTCAATCCGTGAACCTCGTTCGCACATGTTTACAACTCATGTGCGCGGCGCTAAGGCGAGAGCCACTAGTTGACACCCCCCAGGCGTATGAGGCGCAGTGCTCATCAGCGCCACAGCAAGGCTCAGCTGCGGCTTGGTCGGGCGCGCGGGGCGCTCCTGCCAGCGAGCGTGCGGGCATGCAAGGAGATGGGTTCGTGGCCGTCGGGCTGCCCCGAAACGAGCGCCTCAGACCACAACGCCTTGGAGGAGGAGTATGAGTATGAGGAGGAGGAGGAGGGGGAGAGGGGGAGAGGGGTGAGTGGCAAATTAGGTGCGCTCGCGACAACATCTGACATCCTACCCCTCCCTCCCATCCCTTACCATGGCGCTGATTTTCTCTATCCGCGGACGCGTGTCGTAGCGGACCTGTGGCTCCGCGCGCGTGTGCGTAGTGGGTGGTGGTGGTGCGCGTGCGTGCGTGCGTGTGTGCGTGGTTGTGGTTGTTGTGGTGGTGGTGTGTATGTGTGTGTGTGTGTGTGTGCGTGTGTGCGCGTGCGCTGTGGTGTGACGTGGTGTGGCGTCTTGATGGTTCGGTGGTGGGCCAGGTGCGTACGTGCGTGATGGCGGTGGTGGTGGCGGTGGTGTGTGTGTGTGTGTGTCTGTGTCTGTGTCTGTGTCTGTGTTTGTGTCTGTGTCTGTGTCTGTGTCTGTGTCTGTGTCTGTGTGCGTGTGTGTGTGTGTGTGTGTGTGTGTGTGTGTGTGTGCGTGTGTATGTGTGTGTGCGTGCGTGCGTGCGTGCGTGCGTGTGTGTCTGTGTGTGCGCGCGTGTGATGTGGTGTGACGCGGTGTAGCGTGGCGGTGGTGGGTGGGGTAGTGCGGTGGTGGTGACGGTGCGCGGTGGTGGTGCGCGTGCGTGCGTGCGTGCGTGCGTTGGTGGGTGGAAGTGGCGGTGGGTGTGCGTGCGGCGGGGCGGGGCGTGGTGCGGCGCGGTGGTGGCGGGCGGGTGGGTGCGCGAGAAAGAGGCCCGCGCTGGGGCGAGAACGCCATCCTGCACGACGCAGGCAAAACACCGATCCGAAAATTAGGCCCACGCTGCAGCGGGAGCACGATTCGGAACGATTCGGGAGCAGAAATGAGGCCAGCGCCTCAGCGAGAGCAGCATTTTGAAAAAAACGCAGGCGACAACCCAACTCCGGGGAATCGTGTGTGTAAAAACACAGTACGCGGGGGGGGGGGGGGGGAGGGGGGGGCGAATACGCAAAAGACGTCATCACGGGAAAGAGGAGAATACTATTCATATTGAGTAATTGTGGAGGGGGGGGGGGAGGGGGAGGCAGGCAAGCTAGGTGCGCTCGCGTCATATCTGACGTCCTACCCCCCCCTCCCATCCCTTACCATGCCTGATTTTCTCTATCCGCGGACGCGTGTCGTAGCGGACCTGTGGCTCCGCGCGCGCGTGCGTAGTGGTTGGTGGTGCGCGTGCGTGCGTGCGTGCGTGCGTGTGTGCGTGGTGTGTGTGTGCTGGTGCTGGTGGTGGTGCTGGTGATTGGCTGGCTGTGGTGCTGGTGCTGGTGCTGGTGCTGCTGTGGTGTGTGTGTGTGGTGTGTGGTGGTGGTGCGGCGCGGTGGTGGCGGGCGGATGGCGCGCGAGAAAGAGGCCCGCGCTGGGGCGAGAACGCCATCCTGAACGACGGAGGCAAAACACCGATCCGAAAATGAGGCCCACGCTGCAGCGGGAGCACGATTCGGAACGATTCGGGAGCAGAAATGAGGCCCGCGCCTCAGCGAGAGCAAATTTTGAAAAACAACGCAGGCGAAAACCCGTTTCCCGGGAATCCTGTGTAAAAAAACAGTACGCGGGGGGGGGTCGGCTATCTTCGGGACGCCATCAGGGGAAGTGGGAGAGTATTTTCATATTGTGTAATTGTGGAGGGGGGGGGAGGGGAGGGGACGGGGGAACGGGACGGGGACGGGGACGGGGAGGGGGGGGGGGGAGGGGGAGGGGAGGGGGAAAGGGGGAGGAGGAGGGGGAGAGGAGGGAGAGGAAGGAGGCGAGGAGGAGGAGAGTGGAGGAGGAGGAGGAAGAGGGAGGAGGCGGAGGAGGAGGAGGAGGAGGAGGAGGCACTGCCCTGGCGGGCGCCCCGCTGCTCAAGGGGGCGGCGGCTTCGCCGAAAAAGTCCTCAGACGAAGAAGTCCTCAGACGTCCTTCGTCTGACGAAGAAGTCCTTCAGAATCCCCAGTGGCGAAGAAGTCCTCGGACGAAACGCCTGCCCGCCCTGTCGACGCATCTCGGGGTGCGATAGGGAGGAGTTAATTATAAGGAAAATGGAAGGAGAAGGAGGAAATGGGAGGAGGAGGAGGAGGAGGAGGAGGAGGAGGAGGAGGAGGAGGAGGAGGAACGGAAGAGGAGGAGGAGGAGGAGGAGGAGGGGGAGGAGTGGAGGAGGGGGAGGGGTAGGAGGAGGAGGAGGAGGAGGAGGAGGAGGAGGAGGAGGAGGAGGAAGAGAATGAGGCGTCGGCGTTGGCGTCGGGGGCGGCGCTGACGACTGGCGGCGGCGACAGCCGGCGGCGGCGGGCAAAGGCGGCGACCGCCTCGCCGGCCGCGCGGCTGTCGCGGTGGGAACCCGCGCTTCGGGGGCTGCTGGAGCGCTTGGTCGCTGCCGACGAGGCGTTGGTGTTCAGCGGGGAGGGGGATCAGGGGCAACGATAGGGGGGATAGGCATAGAGGGTGGCGCATCGACCCCCAATCGCCCATTCATCGCCGATAGGGGCCCGATTGCCACAACCTGCCCAGGAACGTGGTGATTCGCTATCGGCGGCCTATCGCCGATCTATCGGCGATGCATCGCCGATTCCAGGTCGATGTCTCCCCCCTATGCCAGTCCCCCCCTTGTCGTTGCCCCTCAGGGGAACGAGGTCTGGTCAGGAAGGATGTCGAGGAGGTTTGAGGGTCGAGGGGGAGGATATCAAGGTTCGAGGGTCCAGCGTGCCTGCTGAGTTTTTCCCTTCTTGCCACTTCCGAGCGGCATCCCTACGCAGGTTTGGTGCGATTGGGGCTCCCTGAGGAGCGACTTGCCGCATCCCGTGCCGGGGTGCAGATGGAGCGGAAGTGTGTGGGCAGCTCTTGGACCCCACATTCCGACATCCGCAGCTGTGCAAGCACGGCCCTGCGCGCATGCGGCCTCACAGGGCTCTCGCGGCAGCGCTGCGCGCGTACCGGGCGGAGGTCGACAGAACGCACGGTCCCTGTGCTGAGCCGGGAGAGGCGCAATGCTACCATAGAGGAATCCACTGTAGACGTGTAGGTGAACATTTTGGGCAGCGTGCAGTCGTTCTACATCGACGTGCCAGCCCGCTGCTCGCACGTGCGGCGTTACACCTCGCTATCACATGCCCAGACATTGCTGCTTCATCAGCGGCTGATGACAAGCGCGCGCTACGGCAACGCCGTGCTGGAGCCCCTTCTGCCGCCTCAGGACCGAGGCGCTCCGCTCGCTGGACCTCCTGGCCGCGCACGTCGGGTGCAGCCTGCGGGACGCTTGGACTGCGCCCTGGGTGTTGCCGCGCTGGCGCGCCGCCCTTGAGCAGATCGTCAAGTACGCCAACGCGGACGTCGACCCCCGGGGCCCCCGACCGATCGAAGGACCCGCGGTGATAGATGGATTTGATCATCATGGAAATGCTTCTGCAGAAACAGGAAAGAAGCTTGGTCTGCGCCCTGCCGAGTATAAGCCAGAGAAACAGTCGCATTTCTCCTGCAAGTGTCGAGGTTCCGGCGGGGGTCCCGCGACCAGCAGGAGTATTGGCTCGCGCCAGTCAGAATTCTAGAGAACGTGGAAGATCCTGAAGACAAACAACTTGTCTTTGGATGGTCCGCAGAAAAATTGCCCCATGCGTTGCCTTTGGCTGGGAAACGAAGGACATGCACTGCGCGCGCGCGGTTCTCTTTCGCGACCCGCATGAGGAGCTTGTCACAGAGTGCGACAGGTCGCTCTCCTGCGGGAAGGTGGTCTGCGCGTCCTCTCGTTTGCGACGTCCGCGGCCGCGCCCTGGTTCTCTCGTCCTCTGCCATGGCGACAGGTCGCGCGATCGCCCCCGAAGGTGGGTAGGCGCGGGCGACACGCCACGCGAGATTTCTCACGCGGCGAGCGGCGCGGCCTGTCGGGTACCCTTGGCGTCCTGTCTGGCGTGCGCCGCCCGTCGCGGGTTTGCGGGTCGGCCGCGGGTAACCGCGGTCGCGGCCTCGGCAGGGTACCCTGTGTGTCCTGTGGTTTTGGAGGCCATGTTGCCGTCGGAAGAGTCCTGTGTCCTGTCGCGCGTCCTGTGCGCAAGAACCCGCCTGTATGGCATTCAACTCCTGAGAGATTTTTGGCTACACGGGCCCTGGAGTGCACCCCGGCCGATGGTTCCACATGGCCAACGGTCGCGACGGATGGCGAAACGGCGCAGTAGGAAAATACGAAGCTGAGAAGTTGGGATTCTTTGCGATTGAAGACAAGGGGCCACGCCTCTGCGAGACATAGGGATCAAGGTAGCGAGAGTCGCTCAAGATGTCGCGGGCGACGCTGCTGTCGTAGGAGAACTATTACCAGATACCAGCCCGTACCATTCGACGATTGGTGGAATTGTTATCGGACCCCGACACTGAATCCGATGATGAGAAGAATTGGCGGCAACAAACGCGGCGCGGGGGAGCGATCCTCCTTGGCGGGGCGTCGCAGGTTCAAGCCGCGACGATCACCGACCCTGGGAATCGCCCCCCCCGAAGCGGGTTCGCCCGGCCATGGGCCAGGCGGCCGCCGCGCAGCGGCGCAGCGCAGGGAGTTTCTGGTCTGCGCGCCCGGGCCACCAGAAAAAAGTTGGGTGGCGTCATGTTTTTTTTGTTTTTACCTAACAGCGAAGACTGATAGGTTTCTAGTAGGGTCAAAAGAGAGCATCATGACTCCTCAAGGGGGTCGGGGCGGGACCCGGGGCGGCTGCCGTCGAAGCCCAAATCGCTTGGGATATCCTCGCAAAATCGCTCTTGGCGCTGCTAGAACGCCATTCCCGGCGTACATTTTGGATGCCCGGATCCAACTGTAGGCCACTTCGTGGTCTTCGAGTTCCCAGAACTCCATTCCCGGCGTGCATTTTGGATGCCCGGAGCCAACTGTAGGCCACTTCGTGGTCTTCGAGTTCCCGGAACTCCATTTCTGGGCATGATTTTGAATGCCCCGAGCCAACTGTAGGCCACTTCGTGTTTTTCTAGTTCCCAGAATTCCATTCCTGGGCCACATTTTGAATGCTAAGGCAGGCTGATGCTGCGGCCGAGGCAGGCTGAGGCTGAGGCAGGCCGAGGCTGAGGCTGAAGGCAGACTGAGGCTGAGGCTGAAGCAGACTGAGGCTGAGGCTGAGGCTGAGGCTGAGGCTGAGGCTGAGGCTGAGGCTGAGGCTGAGGCTGAGGCAGGCTGATGCTGGGGCAGGCTGAGGCTGAGGCTGAGGCTGATGCAGGCTGAGGCTGAGGCAGGCTGAGGCTGAGGCCGAGGCTGAAGGCAGACTGAGGCTGAGGCTGAAGCAGGCCGAGGCTGAGGCTGAGGCAGGCTGAGGCTGAGGCAGGCTGAGGCTGAGTCTGAGGCAGGCCGAGGCTGAGGCTGTGACTGCGACTGCCGTTGCCACTGCGACTGTCATCGCGAATGCGATTACGACTGCGAGAACAACAGAATTCTTCAACTGGATTCCCATTGGAATCTTAAGGGGAATGCTTCCTGATATGCTCCTACACATCGCTGTCAGGTTGCTTTGCCGGGATATTTTTCACGAAAGGTCACTACGGTAGCAAGTTCAGGATGGCCCCACATGGGTCGGCGGTTTCCAAAGATATCCCTGCGTGGGCAGATATTGGCAATACCACCCCTTTCAACCATACTGAAAGTCTCAATGTTACATCGTGGCCCAAGAGTCACGATCTTTTTGGGCGCGCAAAGAGAAGCTTGTTTCGCAAAAGATTGTGGCCTTCTTGCAAGCAGACGATAATTTCTGCGTTGGTCACAATGGATACCAATATGCCCCTCGGACGATCGCAGATACACGTGCGGAAAGCTGCGCAGTCTATGCATTTGGATGCGTCAGCGCCCCGAATGCAATGAGATGGCGGGGAGATCTCAAAACGCCCGTGCGCATCGTGAACCAACGTCAGTCGACAGAACAGATCGCAGTCTCCGAGGGAGAGGGCGCTCTAGATGGACATTGGACTCGGAAGGGGGGCAGGCAGCGGGCGATTTGTCTCAAAGCCAGGAATGAATGGCAACAGAAAAATGTTTTAGAACAAAAATGGCAGCTGTTCAAACAATGCATGAGGACTACGACGTCGAAGGCAGGCATGACTTGTCTCGTTGAGACAACGCGCTCATTTTCCGCATGGGCGGCCGAGCATGCAGAAGGCGCGCATCCGTTCCGATGAGAGGCGTAGTTTCGGTTTCTCGACGAGGTCCATGCCGCGCATCGCCTGGGGAACCGGCGACGCAAGAGTCGGCGAATGGCGGCCCGCAGCGCGGAGGCACATCGACCCGATGAAGCGCCGATGAGTTGCTCTTCTCCCTGCGCGCTCGGTCGGCCGCGTGCGTGAGACAACATGATTGAGCCATAGGACGGATTGCGGACACTGGGTGTAGCACCTCGCTGCAGATGGAACTGGCCCCCCGGCGGCCGCGCGATTAGCATGCGCACGCGCGGAGAAGATGGGGGGGGGGGGGGCAGCCCCACCCCGACAGCGGCCCACACTCCCGCGTCGAGCTTCCCAGCGCAAGTGCCAATGCGCAGCAAGCTTGGTCGCGAATAACTTACGAGTGAGCAAATATGAGGCGCAATGATTTACTAGACCTTGGCCCCCGTCGCCCCAACCTCTACGCTGACGAGCGCCAGCGCGCGGGCAAACCCGGGGCGGAGCTAGAAGCGGCGCGAACTGGATCAGAAAATGAGGGCGGCAGTCAAGGTTTCTGACTTGCTGGAGACGCGCATCGCGCGCCTGGGGTTCAGCCTCAAGTCCAAGATGCGCGCGGATCCCTGGCCGATGCAAATCGCGATGGCTGAGCTCGTCGTCGACGATAATTGACAAGGGCCATCGCAGGATTAATTATGAGGCGTGAGGGTGTTTGGTCGCCCAGCATGGGCTGCGAAATGCTGCGATTGCTTTCGGAGTCCTGGGTGCTTCTGCAGATGACGGGTTCCCCTCAGCCGACGTTGGGGCGCCCGCTGACGATCCAAGGCAAAGCATTGCGGCCGCCAGAGCAACAGTCGAACATTCATTCGCCGGGGTCTGATAAAACTATCATTCGGGAGAGAGCTGCCGCCGACTCAGCCGGCGGCGCTCCCGCGCCGAACCTGTTAGAGCCCGCGGATGTTGAAGGAGAGGGCATTGGAGGTGCCGACTCAGTCGGTGCTCTTGCTGCCCCCCCCGCTCCTCTCGCGCGTCCGACGGGGCCGATGGCCGCCCCCTCCGCGATGGCGCGCGCGGGCCGCCTCTGCGGCGCGAGGCGCCGCCGGCGCCGCCGCCGCGGTCGTGGAGCAGGAGCCGCGATGCCAGATCGCGACAAGCTTCATCATCACGCACAGAGACAGGGCAGCCGACGCCCCGGGCACGTCATGCACAGGAAGGACAGAGGGCGGAGCGCATGAGAGGGCGCGCGACCAGGAGCAGCTACCACTGGGGCCAGCATCAGGGCCCGTGGGATATCACCCGCCACTATGCCCAAATATGGTGGGAAATTGAGTGCACAATGGCGCTAAGAGGAAATGGCCGCGGTGGGCCGCCTCCATTACGAGGCGAAGAGAAAATGCTGGCAGCGGCTCAGCCGCGGCCGCGCTACACGCTGGAGGAGGGCGGGGGAAAATTCGTGCGCGTGAGCTTCTGCGTTCACTTTTGATGCCAGGGGGATTAATTGCGGGGTTCGTCGGTCCGTTTCGGCATACCCCACGGGGAGATCTGACGCCGGCATCGGCGCCCCCTCCCCTGGCGCTGTAAAAGTCAGGGGTTGGCGCTTGGCGGGCCAATGTGTTTCGGGGGGCGCCGGGGCCCGCGGGCGCCCCGGGGGTGGGCTAGAGCGCCGGGCCTGCCCATCCCGCCGCGGGGATAGTTGTTGCTCTTCTCTCCTGCCGCCACCAGCCGCCGCCGCTTCCGAATCTGCATGTCGAAGGATCGAGGCGCGAGATTCGTGCCTAGTGCGCGCCCCGCGCGCATTGGAAAGGAATTTTGTCTGGGTCGTCGCCTTGTCGTCGTTTCTTCCTCCTTTGCTCCTCTGCTATATCAGCTGAACGGATCGCATACTGCACGCCCGCCGCCGGCTTGGTACCCTTTCTGGCGCCGAACCAACCCATCCAGATACCAAGCCAGCGGCCGCCGGCTTGGCACCCCGCCGGCTTGGTACCCCCCCGGGGGCTCCTCCCTACCAAGCCAGCGGCCGCCGGCTTGGTACCCCGCCGGCTTGGTACCCCTCCAGGGCTTCCTCCCTACCAAGCCAGCGGCCGCCGGCTTGGTACCCCGCCGGCCGGGTACACCCCTGGGGGCTCCTCCCCTGAGGGTCTTAGGATCTGATCCGGTTGATCCGCGCTCGGGGGATCAATGGGATCAGATCCGGATCGAAGGATCTGATCCCGACCGTGCGGATCAGATCCCAAGCGTGGGATCTGATCCCAACGCGTGGGATCAGATCCCAAACGATAGGGATCAGCGGGATCAGATCCCAAACGATAGGGATCAGCGGGATCAGATCCGGTACCATGAGGATCAGACCCAACGTTGGGGATTTGATCCCAAACCATCGACAATCAGCACATGTACATGTATTTGTGCACGATCATATGTATATTGATATATTAAGTTTGATATGTATGTTTAAATGTATATGTATACTATCAGTTGTGCTTGTTTAAACACATATCAGTGTATTTGTACACGTACGTGTACATGTACATGTTTACATTTCTGCATGTGTATAGGTATATTCTTAGAACACGTATAATGGAGACGCATTTTTCGAGTGCGTTCGGTGCTGAGGCGAGCGTCTTATTTTGAAAAGGCACCGCCCTCCATATTTGAGCAGACGTGCGCGGCGGCGAGAGCCCCCTTTTGAAGAAAACTTGCGCTCTGGCGCAGTACCCTGGACAACGGAAACGGCCCACGATGGATGGGCCCCCTTTCCTGGTGCGACTTCTCCGCCTCCGCCGTCGATTGTGCTCTCGCCTCCGAGGCCTCCTGCGCCTCATCTCCTGCATCGCCAGAATGCATGTAAACACTTATCTTTCGACTTCGGCCATCGCTCAAGCCATGATCCGCCCTGGCGTATCCACTGGATCTCACCGAGGCGCCTCCCGATCAACGTGTCGTACCCAGTCCACGCGTGGCGCTATGAACCCCCTTCCCAAGCTTAACAGACATTAACAGAACGTGTGAGAGTAAGGGAGGGCTGGAAGGAGGACCGAGGTGTTAAATTGGGAAGTCCCTGGATATTCAAGCCCCCTTGGTACCATCTGTCCGAGCCTGGAGCTGACCAGAAAGAGGCCCTTGCCAAACACGCTGCCTGGATCTAGATTTACCGAGCCGCTTGCGAGACCTTTTTGTGGTCCCCCCATCTCGACCAGCCTACACGCTCCCCCCAAAAAGTTGTTATCCGCCTCCTCCTCTTCCTCTTGCTCATCATTCCCCTCTCTGTCCTTTTTTTCCGTTGAATCTCGCCCCCCCTTTCTTTCCCCTCATTCTCATCCCCATCATTCGTCATTGCTCCTGCTCCTCACTCCTGTTCCTGCTCCTGCTGCTCACTGTTCATCCTTAATGTTCGTCCCCTCCCATACTGACTGCTCGTCGCCAGCCGCTTCCTCGGAGTGCGTCCTCCTAAGCTCCTCCTCCCGTTCATCCTCCTCCTCCTCCTCCCCCCCCCTCCTGCCCCTGCTCCTCCTCCTCCTCCTCCTCCTCCTCCTCCTCCTCCTCTTCCTCCTCCTCCTCCTCCCCTCTCTCTCCTCCTCCTCCTCCTCCTCCTCCCTCCTCCTCCTCCTCCCCCCTCACCCTCCTCCTGCTCCTCCTCCTCCTCCTCTTCCTCCTCCTCCGCCTCCTTCTCCTACTCCTCATCCTCCTCTTCCTCCTCCTCCTCCTCCCCCTCCCTCTCCCTCTCCTCCCCCTCTTTCCCTCCTCTCCCTACCCCCCGTCCTCCTTATCCTCGTCCCCCTCCTCGAGGAAGATCCTCCTCCTGCGTGTCTTCCTCCTCATCATCCTCCGCCTCCTCCTCATCCTCTTCTTCCTCTTCCTCCTTATCCTCCTCCTCCTCCTCCTCCTCCTCCTCTTCCTCCTCCTCCTCCTTTTCCTCCTCCTCCTACCCAGGGAATGTGCGGCCACTTCGGGGGTCCATCCCTCGCCCTCCTCGGTGACTCCGTCACCTCCCTATCATCGCTTCATCCCCCCTCCCTCCACCTACGTCGCCTCGCATCTCCTCACTTCCATCCTTGTCATCTCCAGCTCCTCTCCTTTACCCCTCTAAGTGGTGTGTGTGTGTGTGTGTGTGTGTGTGCGCCTGCGTGCGTGCGTGCGTGCGTGCGTGCGTGCGTGCGTGCGTGCGTGCGTGCGTGTGTGTGTGTGTGTGTGTGTGTGTGTGCGTGTGTGTGCGTGTGTGTTCGTGTGTGTGTGTGTGCGCTTTTTTCGTTTTGCATATGCTATGCTGTGCACCGACGCCACTCCTGCGGCTCGAGGTGTCGCCCCGATGTTGCCGAAACCAACATCTGGCCCATGGGCACCCTAGCTACCTCTGAGGCGCTCGGGGCACGGTGCACACTCACCAAGGTAAAAACATCACATTGCGGCGAAAGACGCCCACCTCGCAACGCAAAAAACTCACCGTTGCGATCGTCGTGCCAAAGGGAGGGTTGACAGAGACAAGACGTGATTGATGACGTGCCACACGGCCGTCTTGGGCCAGTTCGGACGGTGTCATAGGGTCCTCATTTGGCGTTGACATGTCATTGGGCCCGTCCTAGGGCCGTCATACAAGACAGGCGTGGCGTTGGCCAGCTACTATTAGAAATCATAGCTATCATATAGGGCCGTCTTGGGCCGACTCGGAGGGCCCCGAATCTCTCGGGGCTGCATGGGTCTACTTTGGGGCAGCCTATCAGGGAGATGGATGGGTCTGAGACGGGGGCGATGGCACAGAGCGCACTGCCACTGATGGCAACCAGATCTATGCAAGATCGAGCGCGTGCAAACTGAAAACTAGATTGGCAACAGCGTCGCCGAACGCAGGAGGGTACGCAGCACTATTGCGCATCTGACGCTTCAAACCGTTCGTCCAGCGACCATTGGGCGATTTCTTAGTGAGGCGACCCTTCGGGCCCTTGGCCAGCGAGCTCCTAGCGTGGCGATGCGTTGTGACAACATGCTTATACATCAGCTCGGGGTCTACATTGCTGACGAGGCTAACTGGCTTGAGGCTCACTCCTCCGAACGATCCGATGTACGCTTTGTATTGCACGCACTTTGCCTGGTGGGCAGAATGGATGAAGGGCGGGTACCTGAACAGAAGGGATCCCCTGGGATTTTCGATTACCACGAGCACCTCCCTCTTCTTTGCCCACTGCACAAGCCATTGCACACACTTGGCGCACACGTTTGCTTCCTTCACGTCCTGCCGCGAAGTGTCTCCTCGAAAGTCGGGGCTCTTCCTCTTCATGTATCGGGCACATATGAAATTCAACCACGTCGAACACTGGGGCGCAAACCATGCCAGCCCACTTGGGGCCACTGCTGCGAGCATCAACCCCGCCCACACAAACCCGTCGAGTCGCGTCATGTCCTGCTCGGGATTCAGAGTCACCCTGTCGAAAACGGCACCCACGAGCCCCCTTCTCCAACATGCTTTGCTGAGCTCGCACTTCCCCGAGAAAAACTCTACGAAATGAAGCGTACGCTTAATGGTCCACTCGCTGCTCAGACCCTCGATCAAATTGCACCCGAGCGTGAAAAGGTCGCCCCCGTGAACGGCATCCGTCAGCAGGCTCGTGCCGAATGAATTCATACTTGCGCATATGGTTCGCACGTCGGCTGGAACGCCGTCCATGTAAATTGCTGGGACATCTGAAATCGGCGCTCCCACGGTGCTGCCGAAAATGCACAGCAAAGCGATTGCCACCGCGCACGCGATGGAAGCCATGTGCAGCACTAACTAGGGGTCAGCTGCAGTACCGAAGATGTACCGATCTAGACCCAAACGGCCGATGAGGCTAAAGGCTGCGAAAACTCTCTCTTGCAAGCGGAGTGCGTGCGCTGCTTGTGCTACTCGCCTCAAGACCATATTCAGGGTCTCATCTGTCCAGCAGCTGTACTTCTTCGGGGACCCCTGGAACGATATCCTGGCTCACGGGAAACATGCACTCGAACCCCTAGGGTCCCCATCTCATTTGCCGAGTTGCTTGGATGCCTCGGGAAACGCGGTGAGGTAATCCAAGATTTCCAGACTTGGCGACCGGATGTCTCAGGAAGTGCGGCGGAGCAGGAAAGCCCAGAATCGAATCGATCAGTCGGGTCGGCGATGAAAATGAATCGGATCGGCGGAAATCGGCAACCGAGTCGGGATAAGCCGAATCGATGTAAATCGGTTGGCTAGTAGGCCTCCCTTGAGAAATCGGATCCCAAATCGCAATCCGAAGTATGATGGAATCGGAATCTGAAGCCATCGAAATCTGATAGAATCGAATCGGGGGAATCGAATCGAGCCCGCGATTGCGGAGGGGGGGTGGCACGGTTTAATTGGGTTTCCCCGAAAATCCTTGCCGTGAGGTGCACCATTGCGTGGAGCTTGGGGGCGTCGCTGATCCCAGCGGCCTGCATGCTACACAAGCTGGTGATCGTCAGTTCCATTAGCTTCTGTTGCGCGCATACATCGACGATCGGGTCGTCCAACCTACGCAGAATATTATGATACTGGGCCAAAGACTGCCCTGCCCGAGACAGGTGCTCTACATGAAAATCAGCTCCGTAATCTGCTAAAACTTGGTTGGCCCATTGCATCACGACGCCAACCTCAGCAGCTTTCACCTTCATCATTGACCCCTTGTGGAGTCGAGCCAGTGTGTTTCCCGTATTTTTTCTTTTATCCCCGATCATCCCGAGCGTCAAGTCCCCGATCCGCCTGTCCGCAGGCAGCCCCTGATCTGCTTGCCATTTCAAGAAGTCTGCTCTCAAGCGTCTGCAACCCAGTTCCTCTATCGATTTCTGGTCCCCTCGAATGCCCCACGGATTCGACAAGATCGTGCGCCAAACCACTGCACTTGTCCACCTACTGAACGCTCCAAAGTACAGGCTGTGTAAAGTATCTAAGCTCAACGTCCGAGACGGCGACGTCCCCAGACCTAGAAGATTGAAGATGGGATTGTATCTCAACGCGCCGTCCAAAAGCCGAGAGTGTTTATCATATGTTGCACGCCAGAATTTCACCTTGAACGGGATCGGGGTGGACTCGAGTTTCGTTGGCACCAGCAGGTACCCCTCAGGATCATCGACATCGTAATGCGGCTCGATTCGGTCGAGACGCTGCAGCCCTAGCTCGGGGATACCTCTAAACAGAGCCAACCCACGGGCCTTCTTGCCCTGTGGATAAAATGGCACGCCCTCGTTCACGATGAGACGACGAATTCGTTCAGAATCAACTGCGATTGTAATCTGCTTTCTGCGACACTCCTCTTCGTAGAAATCGTCCACCTTAGCCTCCCACGGAAGGCCGCCCAAGCTGCAGGAATGGTATTGGGTGTATTCGGTGGCCTTGGAGGCATGGCAAAAAGGGCATGGATGGAACGCCGACGTGACGCTCGGGATGCCCAAACTCGACGGCCACTCGTGCATGTCTCCTGCATGGGCACAGCCAGAAAAAAGCGTTCGTGTCTGCGTGCGGTGCATCCTCCTCATCCTCCCCCCCCCTTCACCCCCTCCTCTATCGTCTCTTCGTCATCCTCGGTTTGGGGGGGGGGGATCGAGGAGGAAGTGCACCAACCTCACGGCGCTGCCGCGCAGTTCCCGCGCCACCCACCCGACGGGAGAAGGATGAGGATGAGGGGCATTATACGAGCAATGATGATGATGATGAGGAGGCGAGAAGGAGGAGGAGGAGGAGGAGGAGGAGGAGGAAGGGGAGGAGGAGGAGGCGGAGGGGGAGGAGGAGGAGGAGGAGGAGGAGGAGGAGGAGGAGGAGGAGGAGGAGGAGGAGGAGAGGGAGAGGATGGAGGATGAGGAGTGTCTTAGATTCTCCCCATTCGCATCCTGTGATATGCAACAGCACAGCCCGAAAGCCCAGGTCCTCCCCTGCAGATTCCACAGAATAAGGATGCGCAGCGGGACGACGCTTGCCATTCCACATGGTGCGAGGGCGCTTCCCGCTTGCGAGAGCTAGTAAACTGTGCGAAATTGCCGACCACACTGGATGTAACGTGCACCACCCGTTGCAACCACAACGGCACATCTGCTTCGTTCTCACTGCGCAAAGGAGGTGCCTCCTCTCAGATGAAACTGTCCGCACCCACACGCCGAGAATGGAATCGGCGCGACCTGCGAGCGTGGCCGTGAACCGCACTCCATCGCAGAAGATCACTAGTGGGACGGGGGGGGGATGACCATGTGCTATAGCATCGACCACGACGGGATTGCTATGGTACGACTCTGGGAGCGACATGCTTGAAACATCTTTTATTTCTGGGCTCTCTCTGATCTCTTGTGCGATTGCTTCCAATGGGGGCAACGCCATCACCGCCCGCTCCGCTGACACTGCTGTCTTCCTGTCCACAGCTGCAGTGATGACTGTATCCAAGCGAGGGCCTCTTGGTAAGACTCGATCCAGTATTTTCTGGAGGTACTCTTTTATTTCTTTATGTGTAGGTGTAGAGGGTTTGATTAGCGTGGGAGGGGCAGTAACTCATGAGCGGGGGAGAGGACGAGGCTGAAAAGTGGAGTTACGGGTGTAAATGGGGAGGGGCATCAACGCGAGTGACGGCTGCAAAAAAAACGCTGGCCTGATACGCGCCTGAATCCAAACCAGGTTCTCCCGCATACAAAGTAAAGTCGGCGCCCTTGACGCCCGCCCTGTTGGCGTGGTAGCACAACGTGCAAAAGTCTCGGGCGCATATCTTCTGCCCGCAGAACAACCCAAGCATACACTGCAATAGCTCATGGCCAGCACTTCGTAGATGCTGGTCCACATTGCCAGCGAGGGGATCTGGGCCAGGTGCGATTTTCCTGCGCTTTATCGGTAGAGGAGCCATAAGATAGGGCCTTTCCCCCAAAAAACAACTCGCGCCAAAACGGCTGTCGAATGGTTTCGGCTCACCACGAGAGGGGGAGAACATGAGAGAGGGGGGCTGGCAACAGAATTTGCACTGCGAGAAGCGGGCTGGCATCGAAATCGTAGGTGCAGAGCAGATCAAGGCAAGGAAAACTGGAATTCAACGCCCTGGGCAACAGAAAATACATACAATAACTGAAATATTGGCACCGAGACCTGCAATTTGGGCTCGCAGTCGGGGCTCAGACGGGCTCAGGCGGAACTCAGGCGGAACTCAGGCGGAACTCAGGCGGAATTCAGGCGGAACTCAGGCGGAACTCAGGCGGAACTCAGGCGGAACTCAGGCGGAACTCAGGCGTAACTCAGGCGGAACTCAGGCGGAACTCAGGCGGAACTCAGGCGGTAACTCAGGCGGAACTCAGGCGGAACTCAGGCGGTTTGGTGTGCATTCAGGCGGAACTCAGGCGGATCTCAGGCGGCACTCAGGCGGTACTCAGGCGGAACTCAGGCGGCACTCAGGCGGAACT
This sequence comes from Prorocentrum cordatum, assembly GCA_963575745.1. Taxonomy (NCBI): domain Eukaryota; class Dinophyceae; order Prorocentrales; family Prorocentraceae; genus Prorocentrum; species Prorocentrum cordatum. Next base: position 222,785 of record CAUYUJ010016120.1, read on the forward strand.
CAGGCGGAACTCAGGCGGAACTCAGGCTGCTGTTCCCCGCGCGCTGCGTCGGAGCCCGTCCCGAGGGGCCGTCGGACCTGCCAGATCGATTCCGGAGCCAAGATTTCCTTACCCGATCGGTCCCATTTTGTTTTTTTTTGTTGTTTTTCAGATCGGTCTGAGTTTTCGAATGCCAAAACCCTTAATCTACCCTATAGATCCCCTTCGCTAGTGTTATCAGCGTCTCGCTTGACCTCGCCCCAGGTCGAAGCTCTTCAAATGTGCGAGCAAACTCTCGGCACTCCCGCGCAGCATCGTGTCAGAAGGAAGAAGGGACCCCTCCAATCCTCAACATCTCAACCTCCCTCTTCTTCGGCAGTTGTTTGCGTCAATCTTATGTTGTTCCCTCTCTCCTCGCACCTCGCTCCCCGCTCCCCCGTCCTTCCTCCGCCCTCACCACTCTCTCCCGATCCTTTCCTCCCTCCCTCCTAGTTGCCTTTGAACCTCGCCCCGCCAGATGGGGAAGAGGGTGGAGGCTGTGACAGAGATCACTGCAGGCCGAGCATGCACGAAAAGACCGCACACGCGGTCACTCGCCCTCAGGGGCGTCGTCATCGGAGGGCGCAGAAGCCCGCATGTCCATGAGCGCCTTGCACTTCTTCTTGAGCGTCTGGATGAGCGGGTTCAGGGCCTCGCAGAACGCCTTGCCGTCCTTCACGAAGTCCTTCTCCTTCTTGAGCGTCGCCACGTTGCCCATGAACACCTCCTTCGCGAAGGTCGTGTCGTTCGTCCCCTGGTCGAGCTTCTCGATCGCGGAGTGGATCGGGCCCGTGAATTTCTTGTCGTTGAAGATCCTCCAGCCCTTCTCGCTCTCAACCCGCGTCAGCAGCTTGCGCGCGTCGGCCACTGCCTCGTCGTGGTTCCTCTTGGCGTTGTTGACCGAGGTGGCAGCCTTGCACACTGCCTGTCGCGCCTTCTTCGCAGCCTCCTTCTTCTTCTTCTCGGCCGTCGAGAGCTCTGGCTCGGGCTCGGATCCCTCAGCGTTGTCATCTGATCCGTCGGCCAGCGCCTTCTTCGGCTTGGCCTTCCCCTTCGCCTTTGCCTTCTCCTTCGCGCCAGCGGAGCTCGAGGCGACCGGCTGTCCTGCGAGAGGCGGGCAGATAATTGCGAGCGGGAGGGGGTGGAATGAGGAGGATAACATGGACGATCGTTACAAATTGGAGGACGGGAGGGCGATGGAAGACCAAGAAGATTAGAGGAACTCGAGAGACAGGATATAACGAAATGTGCGACTGCGGATTAGGGGGGGCGGGGTGGTGAATTTAACGAGTCGGGATGATAATGAGTTCGGGGGAAGAGATAGGGAGAGAGGGATATCTGTGTGTATATATATACATATATATATATACATATCAGAGAGAGGGAGTCTCAGGAGGGTGGGGAAGAGGAGAAGGATGAGGAAGAGGAGGAATTTGAAGAGGGTGCGAAGTCCTCCAGCGCTCTTCTCGCTCCACCACTGCTGGTGGAGCTCCCAGCTCTTGGTCAGGGAGTCCTGCGTGCTCCTGATGTAGTACAGGAACTTGATGCGGCGCGCGCTGGGGTCGAACCACACCCACTTGCCCCCGAGCTGCATGCATCGGAGGCTGTGGTTGATCGCGGCTCGCATGCCGCTGGCCCCGCCACCCTCCTTGTGCGCGATGCGCTGGATGGGCAACCACTGGCCCTTGTTCTTGTCGACCTCCTCGACCTTCTTGCTAGAGGACCGCTTGGCCATGTACTTCTGGTACTCCTTCTTCCCGAACTCGGCGCGGAAGTCGGCCTTCTCGTCATCGGTGGCGCCCCTGTCGGACAGCTTCTTGTAGTCGGCCTTCAGCTTCCTGTTCGATTTCAAAGCCCGCTTCCAACGAGCCGCCAAGAGGTTGCCACCCTCGAGCGTGAAACGAAATCCGCCTTTCTCCAGGCGGTCCATGAAGTCGTCGATGTTCTTCTCGTGCTCATCGTCGGAGTCCTCGAGCGGCGGGCCCACCTGCGGGCGCTCCAACTTCATCTTGTACATCTCCTGCACGAGCATGTCGGCGTCGTCGGTGGAGCGGCACCTCCCGACGATCGTGTTCTCCGCGTCGATGAGGGAGTTGGTCACTCTCTCGAAGATCTCCTTCCCGCCCTGCATGAACGCGCCCTCGATCGCGTCCAAGTGGCGGGACAGCTCAGGCGCCCACTCGGGCAGCGTCTCGGGCTGCGCGCCAGCGTCGCCAAGCGCCCTCTGCACGTTCTCCTGCACGGACATGCGGGCCCCCTCACCGCACTCCGCAGCACGATTCTTCTTGATGCCCTCGGGCGTCTGGCCGTCCTCCCACAGCGGCCCGCTGGGGCACCTGTCCTGCGGCATCGACTGCGACCCTGACCAGCCCAGCTTGCAGCCTGCGCCCTGGCTGGCCCGAGCCGACCACGAGTTGGGTGCGTGTGCAATTCTCATCTCCTCCCTCATACTCTTCCAATTCATCTGAAATGTTTCTGCTACCTCATCCTCATCATTCTCAGCATCCTCATCTGATTGCATCTTCCCCTCCTCCACCTCGAGCTCCCCAGCCCCGTGAAAAAAACATGTAAATCATGTTTTGTTTTACATGCCCCCCCAAGGCTTCAAGGCTCCGAGAGCTGCCCTTCTGGGCCTCAACCACAGCTTTGAAACCATGAGTTTTTGAACAACGGTTTTTTTACAAAAGGGCTCTCTTCCAGTCATGACCATCCCTCCTCACCTCCTTGTCATCGTGCTCCTCATCCTCGAGGCTCACGCCACCCTACTCATGCGGCTCGGTGCGCCTTGCTTCCCACGAGCAGGCAGTCGTCCGAGTCCTCCTCCGCGGGCTTCTCCATCGGGGCCTCTCGAGCGGCGAGGGGGATGGGCAGGATGAGGAGGGGCACGAGGAGGATTCGGGCCTTCGGTGCCGACACGCGCGACGACTCGGCTGCCACCATGACGCGGTTGCTCTGCTTCGGCGTGACCATCCCGTCAGTCGACCCCGCTGGCGCACCCTCGGGGGAGGATCTCGCCAGTGCCCTCCTGACCCCCGTGTCACTCGTGGGGCTCCTGCCCCCTTTTCCAGTGGGTGGAGGGGGGAGCTGAGGCGCTGCTCAGGCGCAACTCAGGCGCAACTCAGGCGCAACTCAGGCGCAACTCAGGCGCAACTCAGGCGCAACTCAGGCGCAACTCAGGCGCAACTCAGGCGCCAGGGGAACCTCAGGCGAAACTCAGGCGAAACTCAGGCGAAACTCAGGCGCAACTCAGGCGCCAGGCGCAACTCAGGCGCAACTCAGGCGCAACTCAGGCGCAACTCAGGCGCAACTCAGGCGCAACTCAGGCGCAACTCAGGCGCAACTCAGGCGCAACTCAGGCGCAACTCAGGCGCAACTCAGGCGCAAAGGCGCAACTCAGGCGCAACTCAGGCGCTCAGGCGGGCTCAGGCGAAACTCAGGCGAAACTCAGGCGAAACTCAGGCGCAACTCAGGCGCGACTCAGGCGCAACTCAGGCGCAACTCAGGCGAAACTCAGGCGAAACTCAGGCGAAACAAACGTTCGGGCATGATTTACCCCCCCCGTGCACCAGCGGACCCTTCCCTTCGGCCTCCTCGTCCCTGCGCTCCGCGTCGGCGACGATCTGCTCGGCGAGCTCTCGAGCCCGCGGGCTGTCGGGCATCGCCCTCCTCTTCTTCATGCGCCTGCTGCGGGGCTCGTCCTCGGAGTCGGAGTGGCGGGCCCGGGCGGCGGCCACCTGGGCGGGGGGCGGCATGAGCAGAGTGCACCGCGAGGGGAGCTTGGGAGAGGCGGGGCAGACTGACGGTCCGAGGGGTCGAGGGAACGGGCGAGAGAGGTTGGACAGGGTGAGTTGGAGAAGGGGAGCGGCGACGTGAAGCGAACGACAACGCCGACAATCAGCACGACCAAGATGACGGTAACGTTGGTAATGGTAAGGATGATGATGATGATGCCGATGATGATGATGTTTATGTTGGATATTGTTTTTGACGTCCGATGGTGTTGATGATGGTGTTGATGATGTTGGTGATGCTGATGATGGTGTTGATGATGATGCTGTTGTTGCTGCTGATGATGATGATGATGATGATGATGAGGATGCTGATTATGCTGATGATGGTGGTGATGATGGTAGTTTGCATGTCACTGCTTATTCGTTTAGTGAGCGTGGCTCGTCCGTTCAAGGAGCTACTGTTCGCTGAGAAATGTCGGCACTGCTGGCGGTGGCGGGATATCTGATGATTCCGCCGAGGATTCATCGGGCGCATTGGGCTGGCCGCTATTCTGAGCTGCAGCAGGCTCCTTGCTAGGTGTCTCCTGATCGGCTGCTGCTGGGCGCTTCAAGCATGCTACGGGCACAGATGCGGCGGCAGGCTTCTTGCTGACAGGTTCGCCCGTGAGACCTGCGGCTGCAGCAGGCCTCTTCTTCATCTCCGTCGAGTTGTTCTCAAGCCACTCGCGCGCCCTCCTATGCATCTCTGTCCTGTCGATCTTCGACTTGGCGAACTCCTTCGCCACCTGGATGACGAACTTTCTCGCCGCCTCGGGGTCGCAGGCACTCGTCTTGAGCTCAAGGCGCTGCGACTTCACTCCTCCCTCCTTCTCCCAGACGATCCATGAGAGGAGATCCCCTCGCATGCAGCGCCTCACCTCGAACTCCTTGTCGGACACCGACTGGGACCACTCGGCCTCGACTGGCACGCGCTTGCCGCCGCTCTCCGTGCCGCCGCCTGCCCTCGCCGCGCCGCTCGCCGTGCCGCCAGCCAGAGCGTGGTACTTATCCATGGTCATGCCTGGAATGATCCACGTCGTCTTGCCCCTCCACACCGCTTCCATGCGCTTGAGGCGAGGCTCGAACTGCGCACGGTCGGCAACAGCCACGTCTACTTTGCGGGCGAACTCCATCTGGTCGTCGCCGTCGGAGGGCAGCTTGCGCCACGCCGTCTCGGGACATTACATGGCGAGAGTCGCAGAGCGCGCCAACTCACATTCAGGCAACAACCCAAAACATTCCCACGAAACCCAAGTTAACACCGTATGAGACACGTGCCTGAATGTGGGGTTTGCGCGCCCTACATCTCCAGCCACGTTTTGTACCCTGACCTTCATCTCGTCGCTCCACCCGAAGATGTAGTCCGTGCCCTTGGCGTTGACCTTGCTGGCTGGCTTCTTGGCGATGGTGGCATCGTCCGCCTCGGCCTCGTCCTCCTCTTCCTCCTCTTCCTCCTCACCTTCCTCGTCCTCCACTTCTTCTTCTGATGCCTCATCTTCTCCAGAGTCCTCGTCATCCTTCGAGGCGTCATCCTCGCTCTCGCCCTCGATGAAGTGCGACAGCCACTCGGGCGGTGTAAGCTTCTCCCCCTTCTCCTTCTCCCGTGTCCTGTGCTTGCGCCAACTCTGGTCGATGTCGCGCAGCATCGCCCTGAACTTCAAGCACGTCTCCGAAGCCCAGTTCGGGAGTTCTGTGGAGAGGCGCCAAACTTTCTCCTTGCGGCCCGCATGCGCCTGCAGCGCCTGGGTGAGAGTCTCCTTGTCGAAGGGCTCCTTCTGCACCTGCCTCAGCGCGAGCAGCACAGCCTTATGCTTCAGGACCTCAGATTTCAGCAATTTTCCGTTCTGCGTCATCCTGTAGTGCACTGTGCTCTCATGCAAGGTGTCATTGAACGCAGCTTCGATGGGCGAGAGGACCTTCGATGGCGACGGCGACCCAGCTTTCTTGCTGGGCGCCATGATCATACGGGCGATGCCATCGCCAAACACATCCTTGAGCCGTCGCCGCTACGGACAGGACACGTGCCGATTGACGGGTCAATCCAGACGAAGCTCAGACGCAAGAAACTCAGACGCTGCCCAAAACATGCGGCACAGCATTGGGGCCCTCTCGGGCCGTCACGGCGCCCTTTTGGGCCGTCTTGGGGCTTAAGCCTTCGGCCGTCTTGGAGCTTTCTTTGGGGCCTATTGGGGCCCTCTGGGGCGTCTTGGGGTCCTCTGGAACCTTTCCATGGCCTTTGGGGGCGCCTTAAGGGGCCTTCTTGAGGGTCCTTCGGGCCATTTTGGTGGCCTCTTAAGCTTCAAAAGGCGAAATTCCAACACGCATGCAACAACCTGATGAACATCAAAGTGTTTGGCCTCCTCAGGGTCCTTTTTGGTGCCCTTTTGTGCGATCTGGAGCCCTGGGAGAATCAGTTAGGGCCCTGTTGGGCCGTCTTGGGGCGTCTTGGAGGCCTTCGGCCATCTTGGGGCCGTCTTGGGGCTCTTGGGGGTCTCTTGGGGGTCTCTTGGGGGTCTCTGGGGGTCTCTTGGGGGTCTCTTCGGGCGACGTGGCACACCCATGCAATTCTGGACTCCTAGATGCCACTCTTGACCCTGACGATTCGCCCAGCCCACCTCGCTGCGCGAGGCAGGCATCGTCTGCGAGTCCTCGAGCGTCTCCACCTGCAGCTGCTGCGCCATTGCCCCGAGAGCGGACACTGCAGTCTCGGCGCGTCTCGGTGGCGCCATGGAGTCTTTGACCAATATGGCTCTGGACCCCACTCCCCCAGCAGCTCGAACAGCCCCCCTGCACCGCGTAGACCTCAAACAATATTGTTATGGGTCATGCGGATGTGGTGCAACCCATGTGGTGTAGTCTATGTGTGTAAAATATATGTAGTACTAGAGATACGTGGTGCAATCTATGTTGTGCAAGCGGACGGTGACCACGGCGACGTCGAGGACGGGGAGGGCGGGATGGAGGAGGAGCAGAAGGACGAGGAGAGATGATACGTTTTTTTGTTCGGAAGAGGATTGCGCAATATCACATGCCCACAAACATACAACAAACGAAGATATAACATAGCGCGAACGCGCAAGGATCAACAGGGATCAGATCCCACGCGCAGGGATCAATGGGATCAGATCCCGCGCGCAGGGATCAATGGGATCAGATCCGCGCGCAGGGATCAGATCCGCGCGCAGGGATCAGATCCCCAGCGCAAAAGTTGATCCGGAAGTCGGGTTCAGATCCGGATCTGATCGCATTGATCCCGCAGCAAGGATCAGCGGGATCAGATCCTAAGACCCTCAGGGATATGGGTCGGGGTTGCCGGAGAGCCAAGCACCCCACCCATAGGACAAGTCCAGCTGGACTTCTCCTATGGGTGGGGGTCCCCGGAGAGCCGAGCACCCCACCCAAGTCCAGCTAAAACTTCTCCTATGGGTGGGGGTCGCGGGAGAGCCAATACGATAAGTCCAGCTGGACTTCTCCTATGGGTGGGGGTCGCCGGAGAGCCAAGCACCCCACCCATAGGACAAGTCCAGGTGGACTTCTCCTATGGGTGCGGGTCGCCGGAAAGCCAAGCACCCCACCCATAGGACAAGTCCGGCTGGACTTCTCCTATGGGTGGGGGTTCCTGGAGAGCCGAGCACCCCACCCATAGGACAAGTCCAGCTGGACTTCTCCTATGGGTGGGGGTCGCCGGAGAGCCAATAGGACAAGTCCAGCTGGACTTCTCCTATGGGTGGGGGTCGCTGGAGAGCCAAGCACACCACCCAAAGGACAAGTCCAGCTGGACTTCTCCTATGGGTGGGGGTCGCCGGAGAGAGAAGGCGACGACGACGACGACGACGACGTCGAGGACGATGGCGGCGACGACGACGACGACGATGATGACAGCGGCGACGATGACAACAACAGCGGCGACGACAACGTCGCCGACGACGACGACGACGAAGACGGCGACGACGAGGACGACGACGACGACGACGGCTTTGAAAGCGACGACGATGACGAGGACGACGACGACAAGGACGACGAAGATTACAACGACGACGACGACGACGACGACGACGAAGGCGACGAGAACGACGACGACGACGATGACGACGACGACGACGACGACGACGACGACGACGACGGCAGCGGCGGCGGCGACGACGACGACTACGACTACGACGACGACGCCGACGACGACGACAACGCTGAGGGCGACGATGACGACTACGACGACGACGACGACGCCGCCGACGACGACGACCATGGCGACAACGACGGCGAGGGCGACGAGGGCGACGACGACGACGGCTTCGAAAGCGACGACGACGAAGACGACGAAGTCGACGACAACGACGTCGACGAAGACGACGCCGACGACGACGAAGACGACTACTACTACGTCGACGAAGACGACGACGTCTACGATGACTACGCCGACGAGGAGGGCGAGAAAGACGACGATGACGACGACGACGAGGGCGACGACGACGACGAAAGCGACGGCGACGACTCGACGACGACGACGATGACGACGAAGACGACGACGACGGCGAGGGCGACGACGACGACAAAGGCGACGACGACGACAAAGACGACAACGACGACGCGACGAGGCGACGACGCTGACGGCGACGACGACGAAGACGACGATGGAGACGACGACTGCGACGACGAAAGTATGGACGATTCTTGCGGTGCCCGGTGACACGTGTCCAGTGCCGGTGTCCGGTGTCCGGCGTCTGGCGTCCAACATCCGGCGTCCGGTGTCTGGTTTCTGGTGTCCGGTGTCTGGTGTCCGGTGTCTGGCGTCCGGCGTCCGGAGTCTGGAGTCTGGCATTTGGCGTCCGGTGTCTGGTGTCTGCTGGTGTCCGTTGTCCGGAGTCCGGTGTCCCGAGTCCGGAGTCCGGTCCCGTGTCCGGTGTCCAGTGTCTGGCTTCAGTTGCAGAGCATGAGGCCGGGGAGGAGCAGCAGCAGCAGCAGAAGGATGAGGATGATGATGGTGATGATGATGAGGAGGAGGAGGAGGAGGAGGAGGAGGAGGAGGAGGAGGATAACGGATAACAGTAATCAGAATGAGGATGAGGATAAGCAGCAGGAGGATGAGGGGGAGGAGGAGGCTGAGGTGGAGGAGGGGGTTGAGGAGGATGAGGAGGACGGGGGGAGGATGTGGAAAGGGTGGATAAGGAGGGGAATCAGGAGAATGAAGATGAAGATAATGAGGAGGATGAGAAGACGGAGAAGGATGAGGATGTTGAGGAGGATGATAAGGATGATGAGGGGGAGCTATATGATTAGAATGACGATGATGAGCAGGAGGAGGACAAGCAGCAGGACGAGGATGCAGCAGCAGCAGGATGGCAGCATAAGGAGTATGAGGAGATGGATCAGGATGAGGAGGGGAAGGAGCAGCAGGAGGATGATAATGATGGCGATGATGAAGAGAAGGGGGAGGTAGAGGATGTGGAGGATGATGAGGATGGGGAGGAGGAAGAACAGCAGCATAATGAGGATTATGATGATGAGGATGAGGGGGAATGAAGAGGATGAGGAGGGGGAAGAGGAGGAGGAGGAGGTGGATGGGGAGAAGGAGGAGGAGGGGGAGAAGGAGGAGGAGTGGGGGGATGATCAGGAGGATGAGGAGCAGCAGGAGCGGGCCCCAACGGGCGCGTCGGGTCGGGCGGGCGGACCCTAACGGGCGGGTCGGGTCGGGCGGGCGGGACTTTAAAATTGGAAACATCATCGAGTTGGCACGCGCGTGCCCTAACGGGCGGGTCGGGTCCGGCGGGCGGACCCTAACGGGCGGGCGGGGCGGGTCGGTCGGGGCGAGACATTAAAATAGTGTTCAATATGTCTTGCTGGACCTCCGCGAGGGCGACGAGGGAGACGAAAACGACGAAGGCGTCGGCGATGACGACGACGACGATGAAGGCGACGACGACGACGATGAAGGCGACGACGACGACGATGAAGTCGACGACGACGACGAAGACCGCGACGACGACCCGTCCTCCTCCTCCCTCTTCTTCCTCCTCCTCCTCCACTTTATCAGTCAGCAAAAGCATAATATTCGCTATGATCATCAGCAGCGACATCACAATCATCGTAACAATCAACATCGTCATCATCGTCATCACCATCACCATCATGGTCAACTTCATTGTCAACTTCGTCACCATCATAATCATATCACCGTCGCCGTCTGCATCGTCACGACCAACGACACTATCAACATCGCAATCATCACCGTAGTCGTCATCGACGCCAACATAAACATCACCATCAATGTCCGGGTCCGGTGTCCGGTGTCCGGTGCCCGCTGCTTGGTGTCCAGTGCCCGGTGTCCGGTGTCCAGTGTTCGGTGTCCAGCGCGCGAGAACCGTTATATAGTGCGACGACCACGACGACGGCGGCGGCGGCGGCGACGGCGACGACGACGACGACGACGACGACGACGGCCATGACGACGACGACGGCCATGACGACGATGACGACGATGCCCGTTTGAGGCCCCGGCAGCCGTTGTTGACCTCGCGAGGCCCTCTGGAGGCCTGGGCAGGTCACCGCATGTCGAACACAGGACGGTGACCTTGCGAGGCCCGTTGGAGGCCCAGGCAGGTCACCGAGGTCGGTGACCTCGCGAGGCCCGTTGATGGCCCCAGCAAGTCACCGAGGTCGGTGGCCTTGCGAGGCCCGTTGAAGGCCCTGGCATGTCACCGAGGTCGGTGACCTTGCGAGGCTCGTTGGACCCCCGGCAGGCCACCGCATATCGAACACACGCCGGTGACCCTGCGAGGTCCGCTGGAGGCCCCGGCAGGTCACCGAGGTCGGTGACCTCGCGAGGCCCGTTGAAGGCCCCGGCAGGGTACCGAGGTCGGTGACTTTGCGAGGCTCTTTGGAGCTTCCGGCAAATCACCGAGTCTTAAACCCAGGCTGGTGACCTTGCGAAGCCCGCTGGAGGCCCGGGAAGGTCACCGAGGTGGGTGACCTAAAGGGGCCCTTTGAAGGCCCCGCATGTCACCGAGACCTTGCGAGGTTCTTTGGACCCCCTGGCAGGCCAGCGTATATCGAACACAGGCCGGTGACCTTGCATGGCCCGCTGGAGGCCCCAGCAGGTCACCGAGGTCGGTGACCTCGCGAGGCCCGTTGATGGCCGCGGCAGGTCCCCGACGTCGGTGACCTCGCGAGGCCTCTTGGAGGCTCTGGCAGGTCACCGATCACCGAGGTCGCTGACCTTGCGAGGCCCGCTGGCCCCTACAGTGGAAGCCAGAGGCATCCTCGCAACTCTGGGCTCAGAGATGCCGTGACCTGAGCAGGTCCAGCCCAAATCGCCTGAGACATCCTCGCAACTCTGGGCTCAGGCATGCCGCGCGCGAGGTGATCCAGCCAATTTTGCTTCACACATTCTCGCCACTCTGGCCTCAGAGATGCCTGAACCTGAGGTGGCCTGGCCCGTTTCGCCTGAGACATCTTCCAACTCTGAGCTCCGATATGCTATGCGCCAGGTAGTCTTGCCAACTCCGCCCGAGATGGCGCGGCCGGGCTCGCCTGAGCATCCTCGCAACACTGGGCTCAGGTACGCCCTGGCTTGATGTGGTATGGCCCATTTCGCCTGAGATGTCCTCGCAACTCTGGGCTCAGATATGCCGCGCGCGAGGTGGTCTGGCCCATTTCGCCTGAGACACCCTTGCAATTCTGGGCTCAGACTCAGACGCGCCGCGCACAAAGCGGACCGGCCATTCTCGCCCGAGACATCGTCGCGGCTCTGGGATTGGAGATGCTCTGACATGAAATGGTCCGGCCCGATTCGCTTGAAACATCCTCGCAACTCCAATCTCAGATATGCCCTGACCTGAGGTGGTCCGGCCCAGCTCGCCTGGGATATTCTCGCAACTCTGGTCTTCGAGATGCCAGGAGCGAGGTGGTCCAGCCAGTTTCGCCTGAGGTATCCTCGCAACTCTTGGCTCCCAAGTGTCGCGGGCGCGGTGGTTTTGCCATTTTCGCCTGCGAGATCCTCGCAACTCTGGGCTCCACCATGCCGCGCGCGATGTGGTCTGGCCAACTTTGCCTGAGACATCCACGCAACTCTGGGCTGATATATGCTCTGACCTGAGGTGGTATGGCCCGTTCCGCCCGAGACATTTTCGCAACTCCGGGCTCAGACGTGCCGCGCGCGAGGTTGGCTGACGCGCTTCGCCAGAGACTTCCTCGCAACACCAGGCTCAGATGCTGCTCGCGAGGTGGTCTGGCCAGATTCTCTTGTGGCATCATTGCATTTCCGGGCTCAGAGATGCCCTGACTTTAGGTAGCCTGGCCTGTTTCTCCTGAGACATCCTCGCTACTTTGGGCTCTGAGATGTGGCCCGCTAGGTGACCCAGCCTGCTCGCCTGAGACGTCCTCGCAACTGGGTTCCCAGACGGGGCCAGGACCAAACAACCAGTTTGATTACACTGCTGTTATCGCATCGTCCTCCAGGAGGGGATTCAAGCGCCCCTGGCCCGAGTGGGCAGTTAGCTGGCGCCGAGGCGAGAGCAGGACTTCTGTGTCATTTGGAAGGGCGTCTCAGGCGGGAGCGCTAGGCCGGAATAAATGTTGAAGAAATCTCCAACGAGAGGATAAATATGAAGGCAAGGAGGAGAACCCAGAGTACGATGAGGGGCGAGGAGAGACATGATGAGGAAGAGCATCAGGGGCACGACGACGAGAATGATGATAAAAAGGAGAAGGAGGAACAAAACGGCGAAAAGAGAGAGGAACGGCATGAGGAGGCGGAGGAAAGTGAGGACGATGAGGTTGCGTGGGCGGGTAGGCGGCAAGAAACATGATGATGAGGACGGCGACAACAACGACGACGACAGTGATCACGAGACGGGCGCATGCCAATCAGGAACAGGATGACGATGATTCGGAGGACTCGCGAACAAGCTTTGAATCAACGTTGGATTTAACATTTCTGCTGGGGATGCTGGCCCCTGGCTATCACTTATTCATCATGTGTTGCTGCTCCGCGCCCTCCTCCTCCTTGTCCTGGTCCTCCTTCTGCTACTGCCCCTCTTCCATCCCCAATCCTCCCCCCGCTGCTCCTCCAACTCCTGCTCTTTTCTCACGTCTCACTCCCCGTCCTTCTCCTCACTTATTGTTCCTCACTTTCTACGATTGCCCAAGGAAGAAGTACAGAGGATCAGGGGGCATAAAAAGCACTGCGCATCAGAAGGCAGAGGAAGATAAACAGGAGGATGGATATGATAAAGACGATGGTAGTCGTCATCGTGTGGATCTCACTGATGGCGACGATCCACCGATCATGGCGACTGCAATCTATGCCAGCGGCATCGGCGCTCACGGTGACGACGACAACGATTGGAATGACGGCTCATGATGTCGATTGCGAGGGTGACTGCGACAGTGGGCATGCTGGCGACGGTGATGATGACGATGACGACGACGATGATGACGATGATGTTGATGATGATGATGATGGTTCTTATGGCGGTGTTGCCGATGATGATGCTGTCGTCGATGATGATGACGAGGGTCCTGATGATGACGACGACGGCGACGACTACGACGATGACGAATCGGATGAACGGGCGGCCGCCCGCCGCGGCAGAAGCGAACGGCCGGCCGAGGCCGCGGCAAACGCCCAAGATCCACACTGTGGCCTCTGCTGAAAGAAGGCCTGCGCTGCAGAGCTCTTCTCAGCAGGGGCACCCGGGTGCCTCTGCAGAGAGGGCGCGGGTCTGCCTCCGGGATCGTCGGCTGGGCTTGCTGAGACGACGCCCCCCAAATGGAGCTTGTTTCATCAGATCCAGACGACGATCCTAGAGTCAGACCCACTTCCTCTCAGCAGGGGCACCCGGGTGCCCCTGCTGAGAAGACCCCTGCAGCGCAGGCCTCATCTCAGCACAGGCCGCTTTGTAGATCTTAGGCGTTCGCCGCACCACGTCTGCTGAGAACGCGTAGGACGTGGCGAACGCCTAAGACCCAAGGGGCAGGAAGCGCGATCGGAAGCGAAAAGCTTTTGGTGTTGGCTGTATCTTCTGCTGAGATACCGATGCCGATCATGGCCCGGTGCCAGTACCGATGCCGGCATCGGTACCGGCACCGGCATCGTTATCGATACCCGTACCGTCAGGCGCAGCGCCTTTCTTAGCACCAACATCAACACAATCCTTGCGGGAATATGGAGGAAAAGGGGGGAGCGGGGAGGGAACATGAGGACGGGAAGGAGAGCCTGCAAGGAGGAGCAAGAGGGGTTGTTGGGGGGGATATGGAGGAGGCAGCAGCAGGAGGACCAGGACAAGGAGGAAGACGAGGCGGAGAAGCAGCACCAACAGACCGATTTATAGCCTCAGTCCAGCATCCCCAACAACGATTTTGAGGCAGGATGGCTCCACATATTGCTGATTTGCCTGCGCCCTTGTCGCCATCACTGTCGTCGTCATTGCTGACATCGTCCTCATTGCCATACTTCTTGCCCTCTCCCCCTCCCACGCATCCCTCCTGCTCTTTCTCCTCCCACTCCTTCTCCTCCCCCGACTCATTCCATTCCTCATTATCCTCGTCGTTATTATTCCCCCTTCTCGTCTTCTCCTCATTCTCGTCATCGTGCTCCTGCTGCTCTTCCCCTGGTTCTTCTCGCCCCTCGTACTCCTGGTTCTCCTCTTCACCCTCCAAGTTCTCCTCTCGCTGAAGATGTCAACATGTACTAACTAAGGCATGGCGCCCCCCCGCCTGAGACTTCCTTCCACATGACTCAGAAATCATGCTCTCGCCTCGGCGCCGGCTAACTGTTCCCTCGGGGCAGGGGCGCCTGGGCCCCTCCTGGGGCACAATTCGGCATCCGCAGGGTACTGTAACAGGTAGCTTGTGCCTGGCCCCGTCTGACTCCTCCCCCCCACCCCTGGGAGCCCAGTTGTGAGGATGTCCCAAGCAAACTGACCGGACTACCTCGCGCGCTGAATCTCGGAGCGAGCCCAGACTTGCGAGGAGGTCTGAAGCGAAATTGGCCCGACCCCAGAGTTCCGAGGATGGATCAGGCGAATCTGGCCCGAGAGCCTCGAGCGCATCATCTCTGAGCCTGGAGTTGCGGGGACGCATCAAGCGAAATTGGCCAAACGACCTCAGGCGCGGCATGTCTGAGCCCAGAGTTGCGAAGACGTCTCAGACGAAATTGGCCAGGCCACCTCAAGTCAGGAGCATCTCGGAGCCCAGAGTTGCGAGGATGTCTCAGGCGAACCGGACCGGACAACCTCGCGCGTCGCAACTTCGAGCCTAGAGTTGTGAGGATGTCTCGGGCGATACGGGCCAGATCAACAGTTCAATTCTGAGACCAGAGTTGCGAGGATGTCTCAGGCGAAATCGGCCAGACCACCTCGCGCGCGGCATCTCTGAACCTGGAGTTGCGAGGATGTATCAGGCGGAACGGGCTGGACCAGCTTAGGTCAGAGTAAATCTGAGCCCGCGCGCGACATCTTGCAGCCCAGAGACGTCGCATGCAAAATCCGCCGGACCACTTCGCACGCGGTCTCTCGGAGCCAAGAGTTGCGAGGACGTGTGAGGCGAGTTTGGCTGGACCACCTCGCGCCTGGCAACTCGGATCCCAGAATTGCGGGCATGCCCCGGGCGACCTGGGCCGGACCAATTCAGGTCAGGGCATATATAGGCCAAGAGTTGCGAGGATGTCCAGGGCGAATCAGACCAACTCAGGTCAGAGCATTTCCGATCCCAGAGGTGCAAGGATGCCTCTGGCGAAAATGGGCCAGACCACCTCGCGAAAGGTATATCTGAGCCAAGAGTCGTGAGGATGTCTCAGGCGAAATGGGTCGGACCACATCAAGCCAGGACATATATGAGCCCAGAGTTGCGAGGATCCTCAGGCGAGCCGGGCCGCACCTCTTCACGCGCGGCATCTAGGAGCCCAGATTTGCGAAGATGTCTCAGGCTAAATTGACCAGACCACCTCGCGCGCGGCATCTCGCAGAGTTGGGAGGACATCTCAGGCGAGAATGTCTGAAGTAGAATTGTCCAGATCACCTCGCGCGCGGCATGTCTGAGCCTAGAGTCGTGAGGATGTCTAAGGCGAAGCGGGCTGGACCTACTCAGGTTAGGGGCATATCTGAGCCCAGAATTGCGAAGATGGCGAAATGGACCGGACCACTTCGCGCGTGGCATCTTGGATTCCAGAGTTGCGAGGATGTATCAGGCGAAATGGGCCAGGCCATCTTGCCCCCGGCAACTCGGAGCCCAGAGTTGCGACGATCTCTCAACGCAATGTAATGCAGTGCCATGGGAAGTGACGCAACAGAAATGCAATGCCATGCGTTGTAATAAAATGCCATGCAATGCAACGCAAAGGCACTCCATGCAATGGGATGAGACAGTGGCTTCCACTGCGTGGGATGCGGGATAGAGATAGAGAGGGAAAGGAGGAGCACGGAGGAGGAGGAGGTGTAGTTGTTTTTTTCCACAGCTCCCCATGCAACTTGGCATGAACCGCTGTGCAACACCAGTAGCAGGAGGGAGGGCTGGCAACAGGATCAAGCAAACGAAGCGCATTTAGCAGGCCAGAAGCTCACTGAGCAGGAGGAGGACGCTTTCGGCGACGGCGGCGGCGACGACGACCGACGACGACGGCCGCCGAAGGCCGCCGAGGCAGAGGAGGAGGAGGAGGAGGAGGAGGAGGAGAAGGAGAAGGAGGAGGAGAAGGAGGAGGAGGAGGAGGAGGAGGAGAGGAAGGAGGAGGGACAAGAAGAGTGGGGAGAGGAGGAGGAGGAGGGAGGAAGGAAGGAGGAGGAAGGAAGGGGAAAGGGAGGAGGAGAGGAGGGAGTGTAGGAGGGACGTGACAAGGGAGGAATGCTGGTGAGGGGGGGGCAGGAGCAGGACAGGAGTAGGAAGGTGTGAAGGGTGAGGGGGAGGAGGAGGAAGGAGGGTAGGAGAGGATGCAGGATGACGAGAAGAAAAACAGGACCAGCAGCAGGAGGCGGAGCTGGCAACAGGATCAAACACATCGGGAGCCCACTTAGCAGAACAGAAGCCCACTTAGCAGGAACACGACTTTCCTCCTCCTGCTCCTCCTCGTCCGTCTCCCAATCCTCCCCCTTCAACCTCCACGTCCTTCTCCCTCTCCATTACCTCCGCCCGTTCGCGCTCCTCCTCATCCTCCTCGTCCTGCGCCTGCTTCTCCACCTCCTCCTCCCTCTCCCTTCTGCGCTGTCATGCTTCTGTGCTTGCTAGTCATCCGGATCCGCGCGCTCCTCCTTCCCCTCCTCCGTCTCGAAAGGCCTACTCCTCGCCCTCCCCCCTTTCCCCGCCCCCCTCCTGTCCCCTCGTCGTCCCAGAGCCCCCCTCCTCCTGCTCCTTCCCTCTCCTCCGCCTCCCTCCTCCTCCTCCTCCTCCTCCTCCTCCTCCTCCTCCTCCCTCCTCCTCCTCCTCCTACTTCCTACGCCTACTCCTACTACTCCTCCTCCCCTCCTCCTCCTCCTCCTCCTCCTCCTCCCTCCTCCTCCTCCTCCTCCTCCTCCTCCTCCTCCTCCTCCCTCTCCTTCTCTTCCCTCCTCCTCCTCCCCCTCCTTCTCCTCCTCCTCCTCCTCCTCCTCTTCTCCTACTAACTCCTCCTCCTCCTCCTCCTCCTCCTTTTCAAGCCTCAGTCGCCTCATCCTCACCCGAATCATGCATGTCTCCTCCGCGCCCGTCCTCCAGAGTTCCCCCCAAGGCCCCGCCCAGGCGGCCCAGCCCCAGCACCGGCGCCCTCGGCGCTCCACCGAGAGGCCCCGCGCCCCCCCGGGCCGCGGCGCCCGCGGGCATGGGCCAGGCGTGCGCTGCTGCGCTCGCGGGGCGGCCTCCGCGGCAGCCCCTCCCCGCGGCGACCCTTGCGGCTGCCGGGTCGGCGTCTCGGCGGGGGCCCCCCCCCCTTCGGGCGGCGCCGGCGCCGGCCCCGGCGGGCGCGGCGGCGGGCGGCCTTTCCGCCCGTGCCGCCTCGCGGGCGGCGGCCGCGTGCGCCGCGGTGGCGGGCGGGGTTGCTCGCGCGCGGGCGCGCTGGCGGCAGGCTGACCGGCGGCGGCGCTGCGGGAGGCATCTGGCCATGGAGATCGACTAGACGTAAGAGTGACCTTTCGCCGGAGTGACTTTTGGTGCGGGCCCAATGGGGTCCCCCGACCACCGAAGGCGATGCGGCAGTAGCGTCTTGAGCGCTTGTGTTCGGTCCCCCCGCGGCCCCCCCAAAAGCCGCGCACCAAAGGTCACTCTTACCCAGGGTCACTCTTGCGTGTAGCCGAGGAGGGGAGAGGTCCTGAGTTTTCGTTTGCCGTCTGTGGCCTCCCTCCAGGCCTCTCGACATCTTCAAGTGGTGTCGAAGTAGATGGTGTCGGAGGGGCCCGCCGCATCGCCGAAGCATCGGCGATACGACACGACCTGGAGCCCGTTCTGATTCATCCCGCTGTCGCCGATGCATCGGCGATGCATCGGCGATGCGGTGCGCTCCTCTGACCCCATCTGCTCTGGCCCCTTCTGGGGTGCCTCCACTCCCGGGGCTCTCCCTGGTCGCCGCCAAAAATGGTCCGGGATGAAGAAATAGTTCTGGGTAAAGCTTCAGGGTCGAGGATCCGTTTCCCTCAGGACCTCTTCCCTCATGGGTAGGCACGCCACCGCGGTAGAGCAGTTGATGCAGGCCGGCGGGGCCGAAAGCATTCCTGTCGAGCGCTGCCGGAATATCGGCATCGTAGCCCATGTCGACGCGGGGAAGACGACGCTGACCGAGCGCATCCTGTTCTGCACGGGTCGGGAAAGCTTTTGCGGAAACGTGCGCGAGGGCTCGACGGTCATGGACTGGATGGAACAGGAGCGAGACCGGGGCATCACCATCACCAGTGCCGCCACCACCTTTCTATGGAACGCGCACCGGATAAACTTGGTCGACACGCCTGGCCACGTCGATTTCACCATGGAGGTGGAGCGATCCTTACGGGTCCTGGACGGCGCCGTGGTGGTGCTCGACGGAGTCAGGGTTAAGTCTGAAGTGTCCTTCTACTGTGGGAATATTCATAACTTGTCAAAAATTATTCAGGGGACGATGGTTTGAATGTTATATATATGTATAAATATACATACATACATACATATATAAATATACATATATAGAGAGAGGCATTTTCTGGTATCTTCATTTTTGTTCAGAATCTGTCTCTAGAACGACATGCCCGACCGAAAGTTCGGGGGGCCACATGCGAAATCGACCCCTACCCCCACGATTTCTGAGGCGGGAAGTGAACCCCAGCCTCCCCCTCCTCAGAACTCGTGGGGGGCTATATAGGGGCAGGGTCCGCACGTGGGCCCCAGGAGTGGCTGGGGTGGAGCCGCAGACAGAGACGGTGTGGCGACAGGCCGACAAGCACCGGGTGCCGCGGCTCTGCTTCGTGAACAAGATGGACCGGGAGCACGCCGACTTCGACCGGTCGGTGCGGGCGCTCGAGGACCGGCTGGGCGCCAGGGCGCTGCCGGTGCAGCTGCCGATCGTGGGCCCCGCGGGGTTCGGGGGCGTCGTGGACCTCGTGGGCATGAGGGCCGTGAGGTGGGTCGGGCACGGCACCTCGTCCGCGGCCTCCGTATCGGACAGGGTGCCGGACGAGCTGCGGGGGCGCGCCGCGGAGCTGCGCGCGGCGCTGGTGGAGGCAACGGCCGACAGGGACGCCGGCGCGCTGGAGGCGTTCGTGGAGGGCCGCGAGGTGGGGCCCGAGCTGCTGCGGTCTTGCCTGCGAGACGGCGCCCTGTCCGGTGCGTTCGTTCCCGTGCTGTGCGGCTCGGCACAGCGGCACGAAGGGGTGCAGCTGCTCCTGGATGCGGTGGTCGATTTCCTGCCGTCCCC
>CAUYUJ010016120.1:242513-295429 GCA_963575745.1 Prorocentrum cordatum
TCGATCAGTCGGGTCGGCGATGAAAATGAATCGGATCGGCGGAAATCGGCAACCGAGTCGGGATAAGCCGAATCGATGTAAATCGGTTGGCTAGTAGGCCTCCCTTGAGAAATCGGATCCCAAATCGCAATCCGAAGTATGATGGAATCGGAATCTGAAGCCATCGAAATCTGATAGAATCGAATCGGGGGAATCGAATCGAGCCCGCGATTGCGGAGGGGGGGTGGCACGGTTTAATTGGGTTTCCCCGAAAATCCTTGCCGTGAGGTGCACCATTGCGTGGAGCTTGGGGGCGTCGCTGATCCCAGCGGCCTGCATGCTACACAAGCTGGTGATCGTCAGTTCCATTAGCTTCTGTTGCGCGCATACATCGACGATCGGGTCGTCCAACCTACGCAGAATATTATGATACTGGGCCAAAGACTGCCCTGCCCGAGACAGGTGCTCTACATGAAAATCAGCTCCGTAATCTGCTAAAACTTGGTTGGCCCATTGCATCATGACGCCAACCTCAGCAGCTTTCACCTTCATCATTGACCCCTTGTGGAGTCGAGCCAGTGTGTTTCCAGTATTTTTTCTTTTATCCCCGATCATCCCGAGCGTCAAGTCCCCGATCCGCCTGTCCGCAGGCAGCCCCTGATCTGCTTGCCATTTCAAGAAGTCTGCTCTCAAGCGTCTGCAACCCAGTTCCTCTATCGATTTCTGGTCCCCTCGAATGCCCCACGGATTCGACAAGATCGTGCGCCAAACCACTGCACTTGTCCACCTACTGAACGCTCCAAAGTACAGGCTGTGTAAAGTATCTAAGCTCAACGTCCGAGACGGCGACGTCCCCAGACCTAGAAGATTGAAGATGGGATTGTATCTCAACGCGCCGTCCAAAAGCCGAGAGTGTTTATCATATGTTGCACGCCAGAATTTCACCTTGAACGGGATCGGGGTGGACTCGAGTTTCGTTGGCACCAGCAGGTACCCCTCAGGATCATCGACATCGTAATGCGGCTCGATTCGGTCGAGACGCTGCAGCCCTAGCTCGGGGATACCTCTAAACAGAGCCAAACCACGGGCCTTCTTGCCCTGTGGATAAAATGGCACTCCCTCGTTCACGATGAGACGACGAATTCGTTCAGAATCAACTGCGATTGTAATCTGCTTTCTGCGACACTCCTCTTCGTAGAAATCGTCCACCTTAGCCTCCCACGGAAGGCCGCCCAAGCTGCAGGAATGGTATTGGGTGTATTCGGTGGCCTTGGAGGCATGGCAAAAAGGGCATGGATGGAACGCCGACGTGACGCTCGGGATGCCCAAACTCGACGGCCACTCGTGCATGTCTCCTGCATGGGCACAGCCAGAAAAAAGCGTTCGTGTCTGCGTGCGGTGCATCCTCCTCATCCTCCCCCCCCCTTCACCCCCTCCTCTATCGTCTCTTCGTCATCCTCGGTTTGGGGGGGGGGGATCGAGGAGGAAGTGCACCAACCTCACGGCGCTGCCGCGCAGTTCCCGCGCCACCCACCCGACGGGAGAAGGATGAGGATGAGGGGCATTATACGAGCAATGATGATGATGATGAGGAGGCGAGAAGGAGGAGGAGGAGGAGGAGGAGGAGGAGGAAGGGGAGGAGGAGGAGGCGGAGGGGGAGGAGGAGGAGGAGGAGGAGGAGGAGGAGGAGGAGGAGGAGGAGGAGGAGGAGGAGAGGGAGAGGATGGAGGATGAGGAGTGTCTTAGATTCTCCCCATTCGCATCCTGTGATATGCAACAGCACAGCCCGAAAGCCCAGGTCCTCCCCTGCAGATTCCACAGAATAAGGATGCGCAGCGGGACGACGCTTGCCATTCCACATGGTGCGAGGGCGCTTCCCGCTTGCGAGAGCTAGTAAACTGTGCGAAATTGCCGACCACACTGGATGTAACGTGCACCACCCGTTGCAACCACAACGGCACATCTGCTTCGTTCTCACTGCGCAAAGGAGGTGCCTCCTCTCAGATGAAACTGTCCGCACCCACACGCCGAGAATGGAATCGGCGCGACCTGCGAGCGTGGCCGTGAACCGCACTCCATCGCAGAAGATCACTAGTGGGACGGGGGGGGGGGATGACCATGTGCTATAGCATCGACCACGACGGGATTGCTATGGTACGACTCTGGGAGCGACATGCTTGAAAACATCTTTTATTTCTGGGCTCTCTCTGATCTCTTGTGCGATTGCTTCCAATGGGGGCAACGCCATCACCGCCCGCTCCGCTGACGCTGCTGTCTTCCTGTCCACAGCTGCAGTGATGACTGTATCCAAGCGAGGGCCTCTTGGTAAGACTCGATCCAGTATTTTCTGGAGGTACTCTTTTATTTCTTTATGTGTAGGTGTAGAGGGTTTGATTAGCGTGGGAGGGGCAGTAACTCATGAGCGGGGGAGAGGACGAGGCTGAAAAGTGGAGTTACGGGTGTAAATGGGGAGGGGCATCAACGCGAGTGACGGCTGCAAAAAAAACGCTGGCCTGATACGCGCCTGAATCCAAACCAGGTTCTCCCGCATACAAAGTAAAGTCGGCGCCCTTGACGCCCGCCCTGTTGGCGCGGTAGCACAACGTGCAAAAGTCTCGGGCGCATATCTTTTGCCCGCAGAACAACCCAAGCATACACTGCAATAGCTCATGGCCAGCACTTCGTAGATGCTGGTCCACATTGCCAGCGAGGGGATCTGGGCCAGGTGCGATTTTCCTACGCTTTATCGGTAGAGGAGCCATAAGATAGGGCCTTTCCCCAAAAAACAACTCGCGCCAAAACGGCTGTCGAATGGTTTCGGCTCACCACGAGAGGGGGATTACATGAGAGAGGGGGGCTGGCAACAGAATTTGCACTGCGAGAAGCGGGCTGGCATCGAAATCGTAGGTGCAGAGCAGATCAAGGCAAGGAAAACTGGAATTCATCGTCCTGGGCAACAGAAAATACATACAATAACTGAAATATTGGCACCGAGACCTGCAATTTGGGCTCGCAGTCGGGGCTCAGACGGGCTCAGGCGGAACTCAGGCGGAACTCAAGCGGAACTCAGGCGGAACTCAGGCGGAACTCAGGCGGAACTCAAGCGGAACTCAGGCGGAACTCAGGCGGAACTCAGGCGAAACTCAGGCGGAACTCAGGCGGAACTCAGGCGGAACTCAGGCGGTAACTCAGGCGGAACTCAGGCGGAACTCAGGCGGTTTGGTGTGCATTCAGGCGGAACTCAAGCGGATCTCAGGCGGCACTCAGGCGGTACTCAGGCGGAACTCAGGCGGCACTCAGGCGGAACTCAGGCGGAACTCAGGCGGAACTCAGGCTGCTGTTCCCCGCGCGCTGCGTCGGAGCCCGTCCCGAGGGGCCGTCGGACCTGCCAGATCGATTCCGGAGCCAAGATTTCCTTACCCGATCGGTCCCATTTTGTTTTTTTTGTTGTTTTTCAGATCGGTCTGAGTTTTCGAATGCCAAAACCCTTAATCTACCCTATAGATCCCCTTCGCTAGTGTTATCAGCGTCTCGCTTGACCTCGCCCCAGGTCGAAGCTCTTCAAATGTGCGAGCAAACTCTCGGCACTCCCGCGCAGCATCGTGTCAGAAGGAAGAAGGGACCCCTCCAATCCTCAACATCTCAACCTCCCTCTTCTTCGGCAGTTGTTTGCGTCAATCTTATGTTGTTCCCTCTCTCCTCGCACCTCGCTCCCCGCTCCCCCGTCCTTCCTCCGCCCTCACCACTCTCTCCCGATCCTTTCCTCCCTCCCTCCTAGTTGCCTTTGAACCTCGCCCCGCCAGATGGGGAAGAGGGTGGAGACTGTGACAGAGATCACTGCAGGCCGAGCATGCACGAAAAGACCGCACACGCGGTCACTCGCCCTCAGGGGCGTCGTCATCGGAGGGCGCAGAAGCCCGCATGTCCATGAGCGCCTTGCACTTCTTCTTGAGCGTCTGGATGAGCGGGTTCAGGGCCTCGCAGAACGCCTTGCCGTCCTTCACGAAGTCCTTCTCCTTCTTGAGCGTCGCCACGTTGCCCATGAACACCTCCTTCGCGAAGGTCGTGTCGTTCGTCCCCTGGTCGAGCTTCTCGATCGCGGAGTGGATCGGGCCCGTGAATTTCTTGTCGTTGAAGATCCTCCAGCCCTTCTCGCTCTCAACCCGCGTCAGCAGCTTGCGCGCGTCGGCCACGGCCTCGTCGTGGTTCCTCTTGGCGTTGTTGACCGAGGTGGCAGCCTTGCACACTGCCTGTCGCGCCTTCTTCGCAGCCTCCTTCTTCTTCTTCTCGGCCGTCGAGAGCTCTGGCTCGGGCTCAGATCCCTCAGCGTTGTCATCTGATCCGTCGGCCAGCGCCTTCTTCGGCTTGGCCTTCCCCTTCGCCTTTGCCTTCTCCTTCGCGCCAGCGGAGCTCGAGGCGACCGGCTGTCCTGCGAGAGGCGGGCAGATAATTGGGAGCGGGAGGGGGTGGAATGAGGAGGATAACATGGACGATCGTTACAAATTGGAGGACGGGAGGGCGATGGAAGACCAAGAAGATTAGAGGAACTCGAGAGACAGGATATAACGAAATGTGCGACTGCGGATTAGGGGGGGCGGGGTGGTGAATTTAACGAGTCGGGATGATAATGAGTTCGGGGGAAGAGATAGGGAGAGAGGGATATACGTGTATATATACATATATATATATACATATCAGAGAGAGGGAGTCTCAGGAGGGTGGGAAAGAGGAGAAGGATGAGGAAGAGGAGGAATTTGAAGAGGGTGCGAAGTCCTCCAGCGCTCTTCTCGCTCCACCACTGCTGGTGGAGCTCCCAGCTCTTGGTCAGGGAGTCCTGCGTGCTCCTGATGTAGTACAGGAACTTGATGCGGCGCGCGCTGGGGTCGAACCACACCCACTTGCCCCCGAGCTGCATGCATCGGAGGCTGTGGTTGATCGCGGCTCGCATGCCGCTGGCCCCGCCACCCTCCTTGTGCGCGATGCGCTGGATGGGCAACCACTGGCCCTTGTTCTTGTCGACCTCCTCGACCTTCTTGCTAGAGGACCGCTTGGCCATGTACTTCTGGTACTCCTTCTTCCCGAACTCGGCGCGGAAGTCGGCCTTCTCGTCATCGGTGGCGCCCCTGTCGGACAGCTTCTTGTAGTCGGCCTTCAGCCTCCTGTTCGATTTCAAAGCCCGCTTCCAACGAGCCGCCAAGAGGTTGCCACCCTCGAGCGTGAAACGAAATCCGCCTTTCTCCAGGCGGTCCATGAAGTCGTCGATGTTCTTCTCGTGCTCATCGTCGGAGTCCTCGAGCGGCGGGCCCACCTGCGGGCGCTCCAACTTCATCTTGTACATCTCCTGCACGAGCATGTCGGCGTCGTCGGTGGAGCGGCACCTCCCGACGATCGTGTTCTCCGCGTCGATGAGGGAGTTGGTCACTCTCACGAAGATCTCCTTCCCGCCCTGCATGAACGCGCCCTCGATCGCGTCCAAGTGGCGGGACAGCTCAGGCGCCCACTCGGGCAGCGTCTCGGGCTGCGCGCCAGCGTCGCCAAGCGCCCTCTGCACGTTCTCCTGCACGGACATGCGGGCCCCCTCACCGCACTCCGCAGCACGATTCTTCTTGATGCCCTCGGGCGTCTGGCCGTCCTCCCACAGCGGCCCGCTGGGGCACCTGTCCTGCGGCATCGACTGCGACCCTGACCAGCCCAGCTTGCAGCCTGCGCCCTGGCTGGCCCGAGCCGACCACGAGTTGGGTGCGTGTGCAATTCTCATCTCCTCCCTCATACTCTTCCAATTCATCTGAAATGTTTCTGCTACCTCATCCTCATCATTCTCAGCATCCTCATCTGATTGCATCTTCCCCTCCTCCACCTCGAGCTCCCCAGCCCCGTGAAAAAAACATGTAAATCATGTTTTGTTTTACATGCCCCCCCAAGGCTTCAAGGCTCCGAGAGCTGCCCTTCTGGGCCTCAACCACAGCTTTGAAACCATGAGTTTTTGAACAACGGTTTTTTACAAAAGGGCTCTCTTCCAGTCATGACCATCCCTCCTCACCTCCTTGTCATCGTGCTCCTCATCCTCGAGGCTCACGCCGCCCTACTCATGCGGCTCGGTGCGCCTTGCTTCCCACGAGCAGGCAGTCGTCCGAGTCCTCCTCCGCGGGCTTCTCCATCGGGGCCTCTCGAGCGGCGAGGGGGGATGGGCAGGATGAGGAGGGGCACGAGGAGGATTCGGGCCTTCGGTGCCGACACGCGCGACGACTCGGCTGCCACCATGACGCGGTTGCTCTGCTTCGGCGTGACCATCCCGTCAGTCGACCCCGCTGGCGCACCCTCGGGGGAGGATCTCGCCAGTGCCCTCCTGACCCCCGTGTCACTCGTGGGGCTCCCGCCCCCTTTTCCAGTGGGTGGAGGGGGGAGCTGAGGCGCTGCTCAGGCGCAACTCAGGCGCAACTCAGGCGCAACTCAGGCGCAACTCAGGCGCAACTCAGGCGCAACTCAGGCGCCAGGGGAACCTCAGGCGAACCTCAGGCGAAACTCAGGCGAAACTCAGGCGAAACTCAGGCGCAACTCAGGCGCCAGGCGCAACTCAGGCGCAACTCAGGCGCAACTCAGGCGCAACTCAGGCGCAACTCAGGCGCAACTCAGGCGAAACTCAGGCGCAACTCAGGCGCTAGGGGAAACTCAGGCGAAACTCAGGCGAAACTCAGGCGAAACTCAGGCGCAACTCAGGCGCGACTCAGGCGCAACTCAGGCGCAACTCAGGCGAAACTCAGGCGAAACTCAGGCGAAACAAACGTTCGGGCATGATTTACCCCCCCCGTGCACCAGCGGACCCTTCCCTTCGGCCTCCTCGTCCCTGCGCTCCGCGTCGGCGACGATCTGCTCGGCGAGCTCTCGAGCCCGCGGGCTGTCGGGCATCACCCTCCTCTTCTTCATGCGCCTGCTGCGGGGCTCGTCCTCGGAGTCGGAGTGGCGGGCCCGGGCGGCGGCCACCTGGGCGGGGGGCGGCATGAGCAGAGTGCACCGCGAGGGGAGCTTGGGAGAGGCGGGGCAGACTGACGGTCCGAGGGGTCGAGGGAACGGGCGAGAGAGGTTGGACAGGGTGAGTTGGAGAAGGGGAGCGGCGACGTGAAGCGAACGACAACGCCGACAATCAGCACGACCAAGATGACGGTAACGTTGGTAATGGTAAGGATGATGATGATGCCGATGATGATGATGTTTATGTTGGATATTGTTTTTGACGTCCGATGGTGTTGATGATGGTGTTGATGATGTTGGTGATGCTGATGATGGTGTTGATGATGATGCTGTTGCTGCTGATGATGATGATGATGATGATGATGATGATGATGATGATGATGATGATGATGATGATGATGATGATGATGATGATGATGATGAGGATGCTGATTATGCTGATGATGGTGGTGATGATGGTAGTTTGCATGTCACTGCTTATTCGTTTAGTGAGCGTGGCTCGTCCGTTCAAGGAGCTACTGTTCGCTGAGAAATGTCGGCACTGCTGGCGGTGGCGGGATATCTGATGATTCCGCCGAGGATGCATCGGGCGCATCGGGCTGGCCGCTATTCTGAGCTGCAGCAGGCTCCTTGCTAGGTGTCTCCTGATCGGCTGCTGCTGGGCGCATCAAGCATGCTACAGGCACAGATGCGGCGGCAGGCTTCTTGCTGACAGGTTCGCCCGTGAGACCTGCGGCTGCAGCAGGCCTCTTCTTCATCTCCGTCGAGTTGTTCTCAAGCCACTCGCGCGCCCTCCTATGCATCTCTGTCCTGTCGATCTTCGACTTGGCGAACTCCTTCGCCACCTGGATGACGAACTTTCTCGCCGCCTCGGGGTCGCAGGCACTCGTCTTGAGCTCAAGGCGCTGCGACTTCACTCCTCCCTCCTTCTCCCAGACGATCCATGAGAGGAGATCCCCTCGCATGCAGCGCCTCACCTCGAACTCCTTGTCGGACACCGACTGGGACCACTCGGCCTCGACTGGCACGCGCTTGCCGCCGCTCTCCGTGCCGCCGCCTGCCCTCGCCGCGCCGCTCGCCGTGCCGCCAGCCAGAGCGTGGTACTTATCCATGGTCATGCCTGGAATGATCCACGTCGTCTTGTCCCTCCACACCGCTTCCATGCGCTTGAGGCGAGGCTCGAACTGCGCACGGTCGGCAACAGCCACGTCTACTTTGCGGGCGAACTCCATCTGGTCGTCGCCGTCGGAGGGCAGCTTGCGCCAAGCCGTCTCGGGACATTACATGGCGAGAGTCGCAGAGCGCGCCAACTCACATTCAGGCAACAACCCAAAACATTCCCACGAAACCCAAGTTAACACCGTATGAGACACGTGCCTGAATGTGGGGTTTGCGCGCCCTACATCTCCAGCCACGTTTTGTACCCTGACCTTCATCTCGTCGCTCCACCCGAAGATGTAGTCCGTGCCCTTGGCCTTGACCTTGCTGGCTGGCTTCTTGGCGATGGTGGCATCGTCCGCCTCGGCCTCGTCCTCCTCTTCCTCCTCTTCCTCCTCGCCTTCCTCGTCCTCCACTTCTTCTTCTGATGCCTCATCTTCTCCAGAGTCCTCGTCATCCTTCGAGGCGTCATCCTCGCTCTCGCCCTCGATGAAGTGCGACAGCCACTCGGGCGGTGTAAGCTTCTCCCCCTTCTCCTTCTCCCGTGTCCTGTGCTTGCGCCAACTCTGGTCGATGTCGCGCAGCATCGCCCTGAACTTCAAGCACGTCTCCGAAGCCCAGTTCGGGAGTTCTGTGGAGAGGCGCCAAACTTTCTCCTTGCAGCCCGCATGCGCCTGCAGCGCCTGGGTGAGAGTCTCCTTGTCGAAGGGCTCCTTCTGCACCTGCCTCAGCGCGAGCGGCACAGCCTTATGCTTCAGGACCTCAGATTTCAGCAATTTTCCGTTCTGCGTCATCCTGTAGTGCACTGCGCTCTCATGCAAGGTGTCATTGAACGCAGCTTCGATGGGCGAGAGGACCTTCGATGGCGACGGCGACGCAGCTTTCTTGCTGGGCGCCATGATCATACGGGCGATGCCATCGCCAAACACATCCTTGAGCCGTCGCCGCTACGGACAGGACACGTGCCGATTGACGGGTCAATCCAGACGAAGCTCAGACGCAAGAAACTCAGACGCTGCCCAAAACATGCGGCACAGCATTGGGGCCCTCTCGGGCCGTCACGGCGCCCTTTTGGGCCGTCTTGGGGCTTAAGCCTTCGGCCGTCTTGGAGCTTTCTTTGGGGCCTATTGGGGCCCTCTGGGGCGTCTTGGGGTCCTCTGGAACCTTTCCATGGCCTTTGGGGGCGCCTTAAGGGGCCTTCTTGAGGGTCCTCCGGGCCATTTTGGTGGCCTCTTAAGCTTCAAAAGGCGAAATTCCAACACGCATGCAACAACCTGATGAACATCAAAGTGTTTGGCCTCCTCAGGGTCCTGTTTGGTGCCCTTTTGTGCGATCTGGAGCCCTGGGAGAATCAGTTAGGGCCCTGTTGGGCCGTCTTGGGGCGTCTTGGAGGCCTTCGGCCATCTTGGGGCCGTTCTTGGGGCTTTTATTTATTTTTTTTTCTTTTTTTTTTTTTTTTTTTTTCTTTTTTTTTTTTTCTTTTTTTTTATTTTTTTTATTTTTTTTCTATTTGTTTTTCTCTCTCTCCAACATTTTTTTTTCCTGTCTTCCCTCTCTTTTTGACTTCTTTTTGGGGGTCTCTTGGGGGTCTCTTGGGGGTCTCTGGGGGTCTCTTGGGGGTCTCTTCGGGCGACGTGGCACACCCATGCAATTCTGGACTCCTAGATGCCACTCTTGACCCTGACGATTCGCCCAGCCCACCTCGCTGCGCGAGGCAGGCATCGTCTGCGAGTCCTCGAGCGTCTCCACCTGCAGCTGCGTGGACGGCTGCGCCATTGCCCCGAGAGCGGACACTGCAGTCTCGGCGCGTCTCGGTGGCGCCATGGAGTCTTTGACCAATATGGCTCTGGACTCCACTCCCCCAGCAGCTCGAACAGCCCCCCTGCACCGCGTAGACCTCAAACAATATTGTTATGGGTCATGCGGATGTGGTGCAATCCATGTGGTGTAGTCTATGTGTGTAAAATATATGTAGTACTAGAGATACGTGGTGCAATCTATGTTGTGCAAGCGGACGGTGACCACGGCGACGTCGAGGACGGGGAGGGCGGGATGGAGGAGGAGCAGAAGGACGAGGAGAGATGATAAGTTTTTTTGTTCGGAAGAGGATTGCGCAATATCACATGCCCACAAACATACAACAAACGAAGATATAACATAGCGCGAACGCGCAAGGATCAACAGGGATCAGATCCCACGCGCAGGGATCAATGGGATCAGATCCCGCGCGCAGGGATCAATGGGATCAGATCCGCGCGCAGGGATCAGATCCGCGCGCAGGGATCAGATCCCCAGCGCAAAAGTTGATCCGGAAGTCGGGTTCAGATCCGGATCTGATCGCATTGATCCCGCAGCAAGGATCAGCGGGATCAGATCCTAAGACCCTCAGGGTCCCTACCAAGCCAGCGGCCGCCGGCTTGGTACCCCGCCGGCTTGGTACCCCTCCAGGGCCTCCTCCCAAGCCAGCGGCCGCCGGCTTGGTACCCCGCCGGCTTGGTGCACCCCTGGGGGCTCCTCCCTATACCAAGCCAGCGGCCGTCGGCTTGGTACCCCGCCGGCTTGGTACCCCTCCAGGGCCTCCTCCCTACCAAGCCAGCGGCCGCCGGCTTGGTACCCCGCCGGCTTGGTACCCCTCCAGGGCCTCCTCCCTGCCAAGCCAGCGGCCGCCGGCTTGGTACCCCGCCGGCTTGGTACCCCGCCGGGGGCGGTACCCCGCCGGCTTGGTGCATCCAGGGCCCATCCCTACCAAGCCAGCGGCCGCCGGGTTGGTACCCGCATGCGGCTTGGTACACCCCTGGGGGGCTTTCCCCCATTACCAAGCCAGCGGCCGCCGCTGGTACCACGACGGCTTGGTACCCCTCCATCGGCATCCCTACCAAGCCAGCGGGCGGGGCGGGGGCGGCCGCCGGCTTGGTAACCGCGGCGTGATACCCCTCCAGGGCCCATCCCTACCAAGCCAGCGGCCGCCGGCTGTACCCGCCGGGCGCGGTACCTCTCCTTCCCTACCAAGCCAGCGGCCGCCGGCTTGGTACCCCGCCGGCTTGGTATTCCACCGGGGGCGCCTGCCTACCAAGCCAGCGGCCGCCGGCTTGGTACCCCGCCGGCTTGGTACCCCTCCAGGGCCTCCTCCCTACCAAGCCAGCGGCCGCCGGCTTGGTACCCCGCCGGCTTGGTACACCCCGAGGGCTCCTCCCTACCAAGCCAGCGGCCGCCGGCTTGGTACCCCGCCGGCTTGGTACCCTCCCGGGGGCTCCCCCCTACCAAGCCAGCGGCCGCCCTAGGCAGCGGCCGCCGGTTGGTACCCCGCCCGGTTGGTACCCCGCCAGCTTGGTACCCCCACGGGGGCCGGGGGCGCCTGCCTACCAAGCCAACGGCCGCCGGCTTGGTACCCCGCCGGCTTGGTACCCCCCCGGGGGTTCCCCCTACCAAGCCAGCGGCCGCCGGCTTGGTACCCCGCCGGCTTGGTACCCCTCCAGGGCCTCCTCCCTACCAAGCCAGCGGCCGCCGGCTTGGTACCCCGCCGGCTTGGTACACCCCGAGGGCTCCTCCCTACCAAGCCAGCGGCCGCCGGCTTGGTACCCCGCCGGCTTGGAACCCCCCCGGGGGCTCCCCCCTACCAAGCCAGCGGCCGCCGGCGTGGTACCCCCCGGCTTCGTATCCTACTGGCCTTCGGCCCTTCCCGCCATCGTGCCTGGGTGATGGGTCAGAGGCCTCATGGATGTTGGTTGGGATCTCGTGGTTGGCCTCTCGGGGGCCTCTTGGAGGCAGTTTTGAGGCATCT
Organism: Prorocentrum cordatum; assembly: GCA_963575745.1. Taxonomy (NCBI): domain Eukaryota; class Dinophyceae; order Prorocentrales; family Prorocentraceae; genus Prorocentrum; species Prorocentrum cordatum. Next base: position 254,401 of record CAUYUJ010016120.1, read on the forward strand.
TGGGGGCTGTTTTGGAGCTTCTTGGGGCCTCTTTTGGGCCTCTTGGGAGCCTCTTTGGGGGCGTCTTGGCGGCCCCTTGGGGCCTCTTCGGGGCCTCTTGGGGTCTCCTGGCGGCCACTTGGGGCGGAAGGCTCGAGCTTTCGGTCTGTGGTCCCCCTCTGGGCCCTCTCCTGGGGCCGTCTTGGGGGCCTCTTGGGCCGTCTTGGGCGCCTCCTGGGCCGTCTTGGGGCCCTCTTGGGCCGTCTTGGGGGTCTTGGGGCGGTCTTAGGGGCCTCTTAGGCCGTCTTGGAGCGTCGGAGAGCCGAAAAGGCGGGAGGGCCAACATCCTTCAAAAACAAATGGAAATTGTCGATTTGGACCTCTTGGGCCGCTCTTCTGAGGCCTGTTGGAACGTCTTGGGGCCCTCTTGGACGCCTCTTGGGCCGTCTTGGGGCGTCTGGGCGGCCTCTTGGGCCGTCTTAGGCCCATCTTGAGAGTCTTGGAGCGATCTTTTTCGTTTTTTTTTGTTTTTTTCGTTTTTTTTTTTTTTTTTTTTTTTTTTGTGTTGTTTTGTTTGTCTTTTTTTTTATTTTTTTTTTATTTTTTGTTTTTTTTTTTTTCTCATTATTTGGGCGTCTCGGGGGCCTCTTGGGCCGTTTTGGACGCCTCTTGGGGTTATCTTGGCCCGTCTTGGGGCCCTCTTGGGCCCGAACCAGTCACGCGACAAGTTGCCGGGGACCCCAGGGGAACGGCCGGGAGCCCCAGGAGATTTGGCAATTTGGGGTCTGGTCCCTCAAAATATTCTTCAGGACTGAGGACTGAGGCCCAGGGGATGAGGCAGAGGACCTGAGGACACGCCCACTCCGTGCCCAGAGGCACGGTGGCGGATGAACATATACTTATGTATACATATATGCCAACATATACACATACACACAAATATATGTATAGATATGTATGCATTCACATATATATATATATATATATGTACATATGTATACATATATATATACACATATATATATATACACACGCAAAGAGAGAGAGGGAGAGGGAGAGGGAGAGAGAGAGAGAGAGAGAGAGAGAGATATGCAATTCTTGACGTTTCGCGTGCCCCCACCAGCCCATCCAGTAACGATCGCCAGGCGAGTTGCCTTGATCAGGGAAGTGTAGAAGCATGCAGTGGAACAACCGCCTTGAAGTGTTTCGGGGGCGCTGAAACGGCGGGGACATGTGTTGAATGATTTTACCGATGTTCCGCACTTGGCTGGTGCATTTGGGCCGCAGGAGTGGTTCAGGGGTTGAAATGGAGCGCGGCCCAAAAAGTACAAATCAGAGAACGGTCCAAGATGCCCCCAAGATGGCTCAGTACGATTTCGGGACGGCCTTGGAAGCCCTCAAAGAAGCTCAGGAGGGCCTCCAGAGACACCCCTGAAGGGCCCGACGAAGCGAAAATCTCCAACGCTCGTGAAGTTCTCTTGAAACTTTAGCGTTTCCACATTTCTCGTTGTGGACACGTCAACGACGGCCGAAACTGCCTCAAGAACCGCCTCGAGACGCCATGACAGCCTCCAGAAAAGGCTCCGAATACACCCTGGAAGGGGTTCAAGTTCGACCCGAAGACATAAACACGAGCCCAGAAAACGTCCAGGGGTTTCGAAGAAGCCTCCACGATCGTTCCACGACGGCACAAGTGGCTCCCGAGGCGGCACCTTGTAACCTCAAGAGCCTTCGAGAAGCCCCGGAGGCGCCCCCCCAGGGACTCCCATAGCGCCCCAAGACAGCCAGAGACGCTCCCAACAGGCCATCAAAGAGTCCCCAAGAGGCTCCCATCGTGGCGCGGATATTCCCGCAGGATCGGTAACCTCGAAACTCGATCCTTGAGGGTGGAACCCCATCGTGAGAGGAACGATGACGCGGAGGAGGATCAGGAATGCAAGGGCGAGGAGGGAATCAGGATGATCACGAGGAGGTGGATGAGGAGGTCGATGAGCAGTGGCAGGACGCCACGGCAGCGGAGGAGGAGGAGGTGGAGGAGGAGGAGGAGGAAGAGGAGGAGGAGGGGATGACGACATGCGCGCGAATGCGGTAGGAGTCAGAGGAGGAAGAGAGGGAAGGGAGAGAGGGCAGAGGGGTATTGTAGGTGGAAGGTAATGGTCAAGACTCTCGGCTTCAAGCGCCGGGGGCTTTCAGCTTTGTGCGGCCGTCGCCATGGTGATGCTGAAGTTGTTGGCCGTGAACGGTCACTCGAAGTCCGACGTGATCGAGGTTGACTCGGCGGCCAGCGGGGCGGACCTCCTCGCCGCGATCAAGGCCAAGCTGGGCTGGACCTTCACGGCGGCCAACTACCAGAACGAGGCTGGCGATCTGTTCTCGCCCCAACTACATGCTGGCACTTCCTGTGCATACCACGGCGCGTGCACACCACAGCAGCCGCGTGCACCATTGCGCCTGTGTACACCGCCGTGTTTACGCGCACCACAGCTCCCGCGTGCACGACGACGCTTGTGTAGACCACAGCTTTTCGTTTACTGCAGCGCGTGCGTGAACCACGGGGGTTGTGAGCACCCAGTGCCTGTGTGCCTGGGAGAATTCATACTTATCGTCCGTGCCGGCGTTGTGGCTAGCATGTAGCATCTTGGGATGCAGATCCCCGGAGGGGCGCGCGCGGGGCGAGCCGCTGCCTCTCGACCAGCCGCTCGGCGACGCCCTGAAGGACGGCGCCGCGGTCACGGCGAAGCGGGACAGGGGCGCCAGGCCGCCGGCGGCCACTCCGGCGCGGCGGGCGGCGGCGGCGGCGGCAGCGGCGCCGGCGAGCGAGGGCGGCAAGCCTCGCTCACGCTCGCGCTCCCCGAAGAGCTCGGCGCCGGACGGTGGGTCGACTCGCGAGAGCGGGGCCGCGAGCGCGGCCGCGCCCGCGGCGGCGGTCCAGCAGGCCCCGCCGCGCGCAGCCGCGGGGGCGCCGAGGGCGGCGGCGCCGCGGGTGGCGGCGGCGCCCCCGGCGGCGGCGCCGGGGGTCGCGGGGGGCGAGCGCGGCGCCGGCGTTGGCAGGCTGCGGGAGGAGCTGGCGCAAGCGCGCCGGAAAGCCGCCGCCGCGGCCGCGGCGGTGGGCGTGCGCGACCAGAAGCTCGCGACGGTGCGCGCGGAGCTGGCGCAGGCGCGCCAGGAGGCGGCCGACGCAGACGCGGCCTGCAGCAAGGTGGAGACGAGGTCGGTTCACGGGGTTGACGGCCACTGAGCGCGCCTGCGGGAGAAAGTGCAGACTTCCTCGCGCGGGGGCGCCGGGCCGCACCGCGAACCGCACTTGGTCTGCCAGGTGCGCGGGCCTGGCGACGGAGGTAGCCCGCCTGCAGGGCGAAGGGGGGGCGCTCAGGGGGCAGCTGAGCTACTGGCGCACGATGCACCGCGGCGGCCCGCACGTGGACGGCGCGGACTACCCTGGCAAGAAGGAGTTGGCCCTGCAGGAGCAGGTGGCGCTCCACGCGAAGATCTCGGCGTCGGGGAGCGCTCGCGCGCAATCGCCCTCGCGCCAGGGGAGGGCCCCGCGGTGCTCCTCGAACGGGTTCAGGAGTGGGTGCCCGTTGGCGTCACCGAGTGCTTCCACAAGCGCTTGCGTCGTTGGAGAGTTTTGCCAGCGCTGTGTTTTACCCTGGCGCGAGGGGCTCGCCTTGGGAACGTCGTGCGCCTCCGATGCACAGTGTGCCGCGCCGTATTTGCCGGCAACTGGAAGTGGCCAGCAGTGCCAAAGGGTTCTCAGTTCCTGCGAGGCTTTCACTCGCCTGTTCTTGCCCGCACTTGCTGCGAGCAGAACCGGTGGTTTTTTGCGACTCCGCAGGTCGTCGTTGAGGTCGCCCTGTTGTCTTACTTGCTCGGTTTCCTAGCCCGCGGCGGCATGAGCTTCACCGCGTTCGCTGTGATCTACCAGACCTTGTGGCCAGCGCCCATGCGCGGCACGATGTGCGCGTCAAGGACGCACCTGCTGCAGATCTTCGAGATCAACGTGATCGCCTTCGCTTGCATATTGATGTTCGCCGAGTGCGCTCTGGGCGCTCACACATTCGTCTGGCGTCTGCGGCCGCGCCACCAGGGCTCCGATTTTGAGGCGTTGCTCTGTCAGGCGAGGAAGGCGTTCTCGACGTCGTCAGCTTCTCATGCTTGCTAGCTATTCCGCCGCGTGCGGGCCCTGGTCGTTGACGGCAAATGGTGCGTCCAGACCAGTATATGCAATGCCCGGGACTGCAATCCCGTCTTCTCCGCGGAAGTTCGGGAGGGGTATTTCAAGGGATGCACGGAGCGGCCCGCCCCTGGCAGTTTGTATTGCAAGAGGCATGCGTATGCTCGCGGGCACCGACGACGGTGGCAGCAATCCCTGGACGCACTCGTGGTGGAGGACCACCGTAAAACAGTCCGGCAAGACGGGGTGCTCCTGGAGTACAGGGTGCAGGGGGGGCGGGCGAGGCGGGAGGCCGTGAACACGGACGACGTCAGGCAGTGCGAGATGCGGTTGCTTCGGCGGGCGAGGCAGAAGAAACAGCAGGAGGACTGCAACAAGGATGACAGGAAGGACGTCGACGAGTTGCTGGTTGGCCGCAAATCCGCGGGCATCTTCGTGGCCGTCACGCCCTGCCTGCAAATTGCGGCAATTGCGCCGATGTGGGCGTCCGAGAGCATTTCGCAATTACTGTTGTTCTTGCTGGCCACCAGGGAGCTGTTCCTAGATTTGGCATACGCGATTTACGACAACGCCTGCGCGGTCGCGCGGCACCTGCGCAAGCGGCAGCGCGAGGGCCCCCCGAGTGATCCGGGCGCGCCCGGCTGGACGTGGTTACTGGGCTTGCAATGGATCATCGATCGGTTGCATTTCACCTATCACAAGAGCTGCCGCGATAAGACGAGCCCGTACTTCGCGCCTGGCGTCGACGCCGACGACTACCCCTCTCTGAAGGGCGTGGACACAGAAGCGGCGGAGCAATTGTTCCACGTGGCCAATCGCTGGCAGGTCGTCCTGTCCGGGGCGCACCCAGTGCACGAGGAGCTGCTGCTCCTCATTTTCGCGCGGGACCACAACAGGAGGCAGTCCTGCCACCGCGCCATCCAGACGCACCGCTCCGCTCAAGCTGCGCCGGCTGCCCCCCGCAGCGGACCGAGTTCTTCGGCCGAGGGGGGCCTGCGTCTCGCGGCGGCGTGCGCGGGGGGGTGCGAGTGCGATATCCCAGACCGCGCGGGCTGGCGGAAGAAGCGGAAGACAATCCGGACGTCTTGCGAGGTCCCAGAGCCCCCGCCGCCTGAACAGGCCCCGGATGGAGAGGCAGGCAAGCGTGCCGCCCCGGCAGGGGCGCCGTGCGATCCTCTCCCGACGATGAGGAAGCAGGACCTACACAGCGCTCACGTGTGGATTAACTTGCGCAGCAAGACCGTGCGCCACGCAGTGCTGCGGAATTATGTGTCCGCCGGGTGCGGATATTTTTTTGGTCAGGACAGCCGGCCCCTTAGGTTGGACCGGGCTGACGTGCGCGGCATGTTCTCGCGCGGTAGCTGCTATGGGCTTCGGGCTTGCATTGTCGCAGATGCCGCCTGGCGCGCGCCGCCGATCGTTGGCGGGCAGGTTGGCGGGGGGGCGAACGGGGGAGACATGGGGTCGGGGAGGGTGCCTGCCGCGGGCGAGTGGGGGCGCGGCGCGCTGCGCGTCGGCGCGGGACCCATGGGCGACTGGCGGGGCAGGGTGGCGAATCATAGCACGTAGCCAGTTCGTGGCGCGCAGAGCGAATCCAGGGGGGTGGAGACGATTGGGCTCGAGTTGAAGGCAGTGCAGCGGGGTGCAGCCCTGTGCTTGGAGTTCTCGTCGGGGAGGGGGTCTTAAATTGGGCTGCGGGGTAGGCGAAAGGGCGCCGGGTTGAATGGGCACTGTCGGGTCATTGTAGCGCAGGGTGCAGAGAAGGGGGCTGGGGCGATCGTTCCAGAGAGTGGCGCAGGGCGCGCGCGCCGGCGGCCGCGGAGCCGTCAGGACACAGGCTCTTGGGACCTCAATTGTTTCAAGCAGCGCGCGCAAGTCGCACTGGGCTTGTTCTGCAGGACTGCCTTCGCGCGCGCCGCGGAGCTCTCGCGGGCGCTGAGAGGCGATCGCTTCGCCTTGCTCTCTGATCCAAAAGAGTTCGCCTGCCCGCCCCGCGCCGCTTCCCCGCTCGAGTCGTGGCCCAGGGCGGCCCCCCTCGTTTGCCCCCAGCCAACTTGCGTTGCTGGGTCCTCGTTTTGAAGAGAGGCCCCTTTCGAAATTGCATTAAAGCAGAAATCTGCCTCCAAGAGAGCACCCAGTACTCAACAGGCCCCGTCTCCAGGAAAGCACCGGGCACTCAACAGGCCCCGCCTCCAAGAGAGCACCCAGCACTCCACGGCCTCCGATGCCAGAGAGGCCCCTTCAAAGTTGCATTAAAAAAGAAATCCGCCCCCAAGAGAGCACCCGCTACTCAACAGGCCCCGTCTCCAAGAGAGCACCCATCACTCAACAGTCCCCGCCTCCAAGACAGCACCCGGCACTCAACAGGCCCCGCCTCCAAGAGAGCACCCAGTACTCCACAGCCTCCGATGCCAGAGAGGCCCCTTCGAAGTTGCATTAAAAAAGAAATCCGCCTCCAAGAGAACACCCAGTACTCAACATGCCCCGTCTCCAAGAGAGCACCCAGTACTCAACAGGCCCCGCCTCCAAGACAGCACCCGGCACTCATCGGGCCCCGCCTCCAAGAGAGCACCCAGTACTCCACAGCCTCCGATGCCAGAGAGGCCCCTTCGAAGTTGCATTAAAAAAGAATTCCGCCTCCAAGAGAGCACCCAGTACTCAAACGGCTCCGTCTCCAAGAGGGCGCCCAGTACTCAACAGGCCCCGTCTCCAAGACAGCACTCGGCACTCAACAGGCCCCGCCTCCAAGAGAGCACCCAGTACTCCACAGCCTCCGATACCAGAGAGGCCCCTTCGAAGATGTATTCAAAAAGGAATCCGCCTCCAAGAGAGCACCCAGTACTCAACAGGCCGCGTCTCCAAGAGGGCACCCAGCACTCAACAGGCCCCGTCTCCAAGACAGCACCCGGCACTCAACAGGCCCCGCCTCCAAGAGAGCACCCAGTACTCCACAGCCTCCGATGCCAGAGAGGCCCCTTCAAAGTTGCATTCCCAAAGAATTCCGCCTCCAAGAGAGCACCCAGTACTCAACAGGCCCCGTCTCCAAGAGAGCACCCGCTACTCAACAGGCCCCGTCTCCAAGACAGCACCCGGCACTCAACAGGCCCCGCCTCCAAGACAGCACCCAGTATTCCACAGGCCCCGTCTCCAAGAGAGCACCCAGCACTCAACAGGCCCCGTCTCCAAGACAGCACTCGGCACTCAACAGGCCCCGCCTCCAAGAGAGCACCCAGTACTCCACAGCCTCCGATGCCAGAGAGGCCCCTTCGAAGTTGTATTAAACGAGAAGTCCGCCTCCAAGAGAGCACCCAGTACGCAACAGGCTCCGTCTCCAAGAGGACGCCCAGTACTCAACAGGCCCCATCTCCAAGTCAGCACTCGGTACTCAACAGGCCCCGCCTCCAAGAGTGCACCCAGTATTCCACAGCCTCCGATACCAGAGAGGCCCCTTCGAAGTTGCATTAAAAAAGAAACCCGGCTCCAAGAGAGCACCCAGTACTCGACAGGCCCCGTCTCCAAGAGAGCACCCAGTACTCAACAGGCCCCGTCTCCAAGACATCACTCGGTACTCAACAGGCCCCGCCTCCAAGAGAGCACCCAGTACTCCACAGCGTCCGATATCAGAGAGGCCCCTGCGAAGTTGCATTAAAAAAGAAAATCGCCTCCAAGAGAGCACCCAGTACGCAACAGGCTCCGTCTCCAAGAGGGCGCCCAGTACTCAACAGTCCCCATCTTGAAGACAGCACTCGGTACTCAATAGGCCCCGCCTCCAAGAGAGCGCCCAGTATTCGACAGCCTCCGGTACCAGCGACACCAAGAGGGAGGGGGATGGGGAGGGACAGGAGGAGGAGGAGGAGGAGGAGGAGGAGGAGGTGGAGGAGGCTGGGGAGGGGGGAGGAGGAAGAGGAGGAGGAAGAGGAGGAGGAAGAGGAGGAGGAAGAAAGGATGAGGAGGTCGGGGGGCGGAGGAGGAAGCGGAGGAGGGGGAGGATGAGGGGGATGAGGAGGCGTGGTGGTGTTGCATGTGTGGCGTGGTGCGGTGGTGTTTCAGGGAGCGCGCGGGCGCCCGCCCGCACGACTCGCCGCTCGCCCGTTAGGGCCCCGCCCGCCGCCCGACTCGCACGCCCGCTAGGGTCTCTCGCCCGACCCGACCCGCCCGTTAGGGTACGCACGTGCCAACTCGATGATGCATCATACTTTAATGTCCCACCCGCTCGACCCGACCCGCCCGTTAGGGTATGCACGTGCCATTTCGATGGGGCATCATAATTTAATGTCTTCCCCGCCCGACCCGACCCGCCCGTCAGGGTGCGCACGTGCCAACTCGATTATGCATCATATTTTATTGTCCCACCCGATCGACCCGACCCGCGCGTTAGGGCACGCACGCGCCAGCTCGATGATTCATCATACTTTAACGTATCGCCCGACCCGACCCGCCCGTTAGGGTATGCCTGTGTGGTACCCCGCCGGCTTGATACCTCCCCCGGGGCCCCTTACCAAGCCAGCGGCCGCCGGCTTGGTACCCTCGCAGGCTTGGTACCCCCACAGGGGATCCCCCCTGCCAAGCCAGCGGTCGCCGGCTTGGTACCCCGCCGGCTTGGTACCCCCCTCCCCCCCAGGGGCTCCCCCCTACCAAGCCAGCGGCCGCCGGCTTGGTACCCCGCCGGCTTGGTACCCCCGCAGGGGGCTCCCCCCAGCCAGCGGCCGCCGGCTTGGTCCCCCCCCCAGGGGCTCCCCCCTACCAAGCAGGCGGCCGCCATTTGGGTGCCCCCCCAGGAGCTCACCCCTACCAAGCCAGCGGCCGCCGGCCTGGTACCCCGCCGGCTTGGTACCTCTTCCCGGGGGCTCTCCCCTACCAAGCCAGCGGACCGCCGGCTTGGTACCCCGCGGCTGGTACCCCCCCCCCCCTCCAGGGGCTCTCCCCTATCCAAGCCAGCGGCCGCCGGCTTGGTACCCCGCCGGTTTGGTACCCCCGCAGGGGCTCCCCCCTATCAAGCCAGCGGCCGCCGGCGGGTATCCCCCCTGGTTTCCCCCTTACCAAGCCAGCGGCCGCCGGCTTGGTACCCCGCCGGCTTGGTACCCCCTCCAAAGCCCCCCCCTCGGGCTTGGTACCCCGCGGCTTGGCCCGCCCAGGGACCCCCCTACCAAGCCAGCGGCCGCCGGCTTGGTACCCCCCCGGGGGCCCCCCTACCAAGCCAGCGGCCGCCGGCTTGGTACCCCGCCGGCTACCAGGGCCTCCTCTTACCAAGCAGCGGCCGCCGGCTTGGTACCCCCCGGGGCCCCTCCACCTACCAAGCCAGCGGCCGCCGGCTTGGTACCCCGCCGGCTTGGTCCCCCTCCAGGGCCTCCCCCCTACCAAGCCAGCGGCCGCCGGCTTGGTACCCCGCCGGCTTGGTACCCCCCGGGGGCTCCCCCTACCAAGCCAGCGGCCGCCGGCTTGGTGCCCCGCCGGCTTGGTACCCCCCAGGGGCTCCTCCCTACCAAGCCAGCGGCCGCCGGCTTGGTACCCCGGGTTGGTACCCCCAGGGCTCCTCCCTACCAAGCCAGCGGCCGCCGGCTTGGTACCCCGCCGGCTTGGTACCCCCCCAGGGGTTCCCACCTACCATGCCAGCGCCGGCTTGGTAGCCCGCCGGCTTGGTATCCGGGAACCCCTCCCCCCCCCCTCCCGCCCTCCCACGATGCCGCCGGCTTGGTACCCCGCCGGCTTGGTACCTCCCCCCGCCGCCGCCCCCTACCAAGCCAGCGCCGGCTTGGTACCCCGCAGGCTTGGTATCCGGGAGCCATTCCCCCCCTCCCGCGCTCCCGCTATGCCGCCGGCTTGGTACCCCGCCGGCTTGGTACCCCCCGCAGCTCGCCCCCTACCAAGCCAGCGCCGGTTTGGTACCCCGCCGGCTTGGTATCCGGGAGCCCTTCCCCCCCCCCCTCTCCCGCTCTCCCACGATGCCGCCGGCTTGGTACCCCGCCGGCTTGGTACCTCCCCCCGCCGCCCCCGCTACCAAGCCAGCGCCGGCTTGGTACCCCGCCGGCTTGGTATCCGGGAGCCCCTCCCCTCCCTCCCGCGCTCCCGCGATGCCGCCGGCTTGGTACCCCGCCGGCTTGATACCCCCCGCAGCCCACCCGCTACCAAGCCAGCGCTGGCTTGGTACCTTGCCGGCTTGGTATCCGGGAGCCCTTCCCCCTTCCTCCTCCCGCCCTCCCACGATGCCGCCGGCTTGGTACCCCGCTGGCTTGGTACCCTTCCGCCGCCCCTCCCCTACCAAGCCATCGCCCGGCGTACACTCTGGATCGTTGGGTCAAGAGAAGCGTTTCTGATGCACCCATTATGATCAGCGAGACCGATGTGTTGATTGGCATAGCCATTACATCTTGGTGCCGTTGGAAACCGTAGTCCTCCGGCGAATGACTGGAAGGGATTGGAGGGGAAGGAGGAGGAATGAGTGAGGGGGATGCGCGGCGGTGCGGATTCAAAACGAGAGCCCATTTCAATACAGGCTGGGGAAAACCAGGACGACGCCGGGGAGGAGGGAGCGGGCGGAAAATACTGCAACACGTGGCAATGCGGTTTCAAGGCGATCACCCACACCAGGAGGTGCGCGACAATAGTCATATGAGACCATGGCTCCCTCGCATGATCGCCAGCCGGGCCACAGAAAACAGGAAAGGAGTGGCGGCTTTGCTTCGTTTCTGGCCGCTGGGCTTTCGCGGGTCGATCTGGTTTGGGTGTCGAGCGGCCGAGGTACTGGGATATAATTTGCTGGCGACGCTGATGTCCGTCATGTTGGGGTCTACAGCGTACCAGGACGTCTGGTACATCTGACGCGCATTTGGCCTGGGGGAGAGCTGGATGCGCTGACGGCCACCTGTGTTCCCAGCGTTCGGCCCTTTTCTGGCCAGCCACGTTTGGCTTCCGCGTATGTATCCACCGCGTGGTCTCCAGGCGTTCCGCATGCGGCTGTGGCCATGTGTGTTTCCATGTTCTTGGTAGACGTCGAGTAATAATGCTGTTCAGTGCATGCTGGTCGATACTGCTATTGTCAGCTGTTCCGCATTTTTCCCGTGCTTTCCGTTCGATTCGCGCTTCTTCCTTTTATTTAGTACCGCTTTTTGGTTTCTGAATTGGTATCCCTTTCTTACACCCCTGTGCACGCGAGGGTGCCCGCGGAAGCAAGAGGATGGAGAGGCGGAAGAGGTAGAAGGAGGAGGAGGAGGAAAAACAGAGGGAGGAGGAGGAGGAGGAGGAGAGGGAAGAGGAGGGGAAGGAGGCACCTTCAAAAACGACCGTCCCATGGGCCCGCAAAGCAGGCCAGAACTCCGTTTTGAAAAGGACCCTATTCATTTTGCAAGGAACGCGACAAGGTAGCATTTAAATGTTCCAGGGGATGCCCAGCGACCGCTGCGTTTTCAAGAAGACCTGTCCTCAATCCGTGTAGTTGTTGCACAGCTTCAGACATGTGGAATCATTGTTGCGAGCGCCTCAGGTGGGCGCCCCAATCCGAAAAGGAGCCAGCCTCGATCCGTGGAAACTGTTGAGATTAATGTGCGTGGCGCTCGTCCGTTTAACCTTGAAAAGTTTCAAGTTTCTGGAAAACAGGTTATAAGGAAGTGGCAAGCGACACGCCTGGCCCGGCCCACGGACCAGTCTGCTGGCGCGACAGAGAGCATTTGCTCAACACGGCGAGGAACGGAGGGTGAGGAGGGAAGGGGGAACGGAGGAGGGAGGAGAAGGCGGAGGAAGAAGCGGGAGGAGGGGGACGCAGTCGGCTACACAGTCAAGCGACGGTATTTTTATTCATTTTTTCCCGACCCTCTCCCCAGATGCAGCATTTCGCCCTGGATCCACTTCCGATGCCACCCGGGCTCGAGTGCTGGCCCTGGGCCGAAATCGAGGAACAACAATTCCAGGGTTGACAAACAACTCGTCGGAACTCTTGAGATGCAGTCGGATACCCACTTTCGGCAACGTGGAGAGGAGGTAGGGGGAGGGAGGACGGCCTCTTGAAAGGACCCTTGCTTCTCAGAAGGCGCAGGCCTTGTCTGCAGACGTCGGACCGGTGCCTTCGAAGAAGTAGCCTCCTCCTAAGAATAAGAAGTTTCCCCCTTCCCCCTACCCCCTCGTGTGCGCGGCCGACGCTTGCGCCCGGGAGCTCGAGCGGCAGCGGCGGCGGCGGCGACGCACGACGACGGCGATGACGACGACGACGGCGATCGCGGCGACGGCGGCGACGACGACGACAGCGACGGCGGCGACATTGAAGATAACGACGAAAGCGGCGGCGGCGGCGACGACGACGACGGCGGCGGCGAAGACGACGACGGCGGCGGAGTCCCCCCTCCAGATGGGACCGTCCGTCTCCGACGGGGCCGACGAGCTGCCCATGGGGCCGACGGGGTCCGCGGGCCGACGTCGGTCGTGGCCCCCCTCCGTCCGCTCGTGCCTCCTCCGTCGACGCCCCTCCTCCTCTTCGCCCTCCCCCCTCGCCTTCCTCTCTGCTCTCTCTGCTCCCTCCCTCTCGCCCTCTTCCCTCCTCGCCCAGCTCCTCCTCCTCCTCGCCATCTCTCCTCGCCCTCGGCTCTCTCCTTCTCGCCCTCTCTTCCTACTGCTCGCCCTCGTCCCGCCTCCTCATTCCCAGGTCTCCGACGATGCGATTTGTTTTTACTCGATGTCGGACTCCAGGGCCCGAGCGCCAGGTGCATCGGACATGAATCCGAGAGGGGAAACGACCCTTGGGGAAGGGGTTTGGGCCTTTGTGGTTGCGCGTTGAAGAGCACATCGTCCGATGTATGGGTTATCCTTTTTCCGCCTCATGCCTTTCCTCTCTCCTTCTCCTCCTCAGCATCCCTCTTTTTGCGATATTGGGTATCCAGATGCCTGCGGCAAGCCCCGCCACCGTGCCAGCGCAGCATCGAAGCAGCGCCGCGTGAAGGATGTTGAATTTAAGACATGCACCAGTTCAGCGCGCTGTCTACTCGCGTGGGTCTGAAATTCGATGTCGTTCCCTCGGTCTTGGCACCGTCCTGGGTCCCCAAGGCGATCTGAAGCCGAAAGACCCTGGGATCAATCACCAGTGATTGTCCCTAGCCCCTAGCAGTTTGTTCGCCTCTTCGGGCCTCGCTGGAGGCCTCCTTGGGAGTCTCTTGGAGGCTTATTCGTCCCTGTGGGGACATCTTGGGGAGGTCTTGGAGCCTTGGGGGTTGATTGGGCCGTCTTTGAATGGTTTGGGGGTTTCTTGCAGACGTCTTGGATTGTTTTTATTTAATTTGAAGCCGTCTGGAAGCCGAAAAGAGCGCCAGATAGAGAGAATTGTCGGAGGCGTATGTGTGACATCGGTTGCTGGCACGGGGTTGGGGGCGGTCCACAGACACACTAAACATATTTTACCATATCCACACGAGCACGTTGATACGCCCCAACATGTCTACGGCACATTGGCCGATACATCCTTCTCTTCAGTATCATGTACCTTCCTTTTGGAAGTGCCACGACGGGCCAGATGCTCCAACCGAGGCACCTTCATCCTCCTCCCTCCCTCCTTTTCCTGCTCGACCTTCTTCGAGATCGTAGATGCTTGAATCGAGCCATCCTCCGCTTCCTCATCCCGCATGCGCCGCCCCGCCGTCGGCGGCATCGCGGGGGCGAGGGCGGGCGGAGTCGTCGCCCCGACTCCTGGGGTCGGCCTTAGGGTTTAGGGTTTAGGGTTTAGGGTTTAGGGTTTAGGGTTTAGGGTCCTGGGGACAACCATCGAGTTGTCGACGCTTCCGGTTCCCGCCGCGTTCGGAGAGGCCCTTTGGGCGCGTCGGGTGGAGATGGTGTAGGACCACCTCGTCGCCATCGGGGCCGTCGCGAAGAGCGCGCCGTTGCTGCAGCCGGAGCGTCTGGCGCGATCGCGGCGGCAGGTCTTCCAGCAGCTGGCGCGCCTCCCGCCGGCGCTGCAGCGCCTCCCGCTCCGCCGCGGAGTGCTGCGGAGCACGCGGTGCTCCACCTCGTGCGGGATGTTTCTCTTTCCCCCGGCTCGGGGCTGCCCCTGCCGGCCAAGCGCGGTTGGCGCCTGGTCAGCAGCGACGGGATCTCCGACTCAGATTTCGACGGCGAGCCTATGGACAGACAGGTATATGTGCGCTCTAGGTGTCGGGGTAGTCAGCCTTTCGAGGGCGCCCCATCGTCGCGGACGCGTCCACCGCCGAGCCCACAGCCTCCCCCGAACTGGGCGTCAGGACCTTTCCGATCTCGCGCGACAAGCTCGGCAGGAGGCGCACGGGCGCGAATGGGGGCCATCGACAGCTGCGCCGAGAGCGCGTGGGGTAATTGGCCCTTGACGGGGCCTCGGACTGCATTCTGGTGTGTCGCGTTCATCGCGCAGACGAACGGGCGCTTCAGGGCGAGGCGCGCGCGACGGGAGCGCGCGCAGTCTCCACGGCGGGGAACCAATGGATCTCGGACCACGAGACGGCCATGAAAGGTTTTGAGTCTTGCTTAACTTCGACCAGTTGATCGCTCCCGAGCTGGTGTTCGCCTGGCTCTTTTTGAGGTGGGCGCAGCTGGCTGAGTTCAGGTGCCAGAGCGTGCTGTTCCGTCCTGGTGATTTTGGAGACGGCCTGGCGAACGACAACTTTCTTTGCCTTGGCCTGGGCGAGACCAGGGGCCGGATCATGCTCTGCTCCACCACGGCGGAGCGCGCGGCAGCGGAGCTCCACCGCGAAAGCGCAGTGTCGGAGGAGCGCCACAAGCTTCGCGAGGAGCGTCAGCTGGCTCGTGCGTGGACTTTGGCGGAGCCGAGCCAGTCCGCTGCCGCGGCCGTCGCTGTCGATCCCCAACTACGTGGCCCTGTCGGCGCTGCCCAGCTGGGCGCGGCCGCGGAGGCCAAGGCCAAGGGGCCAGCCCGAGGGGGGCAACCCCGCGGCGGGCCTGGCCGCCGCTCCAGAGGCACGACCGCCTTGTGGGCTGGACTGCTCGCCCGGCCCGCTTCTTCAAGGCTGTTGCCAGCGGCGAACGGGCTCCTTCTAACGCCTGTGCCGTTCTGCGACCACTCGCAGGCGAGGACAGGTCTTCTAATGCCTTGTCCAAGTCAGTTGCGCGGCGGCCGACGGTGAGTCTCACTGGCAGGCTGCCGCCGCATTATCGGCGGGCCGCATCGATGACATGCGGCGCCAGGCTGGGCCCGCTTTCTTCGGGGCCATCTCGCGCGCAGCGGGAATCCCACCGGCATCTTGCCGACGTCGCGCGGGCCACCCGCCCCCGCCTTGCGCGGCCGTCGAATCTTTGTTGGAGCCCTGCGGCACGCAAGCGAGATGTTGTGACGCTGGCCCCCGCATTGCTTTCCAGCGTGACCTGGCCCCCTTGCCCTCCAGACGCGGAGTCGCCGACGGTGCCGGGGCGCTGACTGGCGATGCCCCTTGCAAATGGAACATCTGCGTCAGGTCGCTCATACGGAGTGACCTCGGCGATCTGAGTTGCTCGGGCCCCCCCGCCGAGCCCCCCTCTGATCCCACGTTGATTAGGAGCATGGTCACGCGTGGAAGCTCATTGCCGAATGTTCGACGCGGAAGCGCCAGGCAGCCGCTGCGTTTTTTTGCTGCCAAGAAAAACAGGATGCATCGCGTGGCCCTGAACGCCAGGCTGGCGAGCGCTGGGTTCCAGAGGCCGAACGCGTCGTATTCCGAACTCTGGGGGCGCGGTCCAGCGTCGAGCTCCAGCCAGATTTGTTGTTTTCGCAGATGGATGTAGAGTGTGCCTTGCGCCGCGCCCGCGCGCCTCCTGGAGTGCGTTGATCGCTTCGCGCTGCCGCGGGTGTCTGGCCGACTGTTGCGACAGCCGGTGTTTGGGCGCGACAGCTCCGGCGGCGGCCGGGCGCAGCCGAAGGGTGTTCGCGAGGCTTGGGCCCTGCATTTTTGTCAGCAGATGGCGGTTGCTTCGGCGCAGAAGGTGGGCGCCCCCCCCGGCCAGTTTCTCACAGACAAGCACCCCGCCCCCGACCTCGGTGGATCCCGGGTTCCCGCGGCCGTCTACATCGACAACGCCGGCATCGCGGGCGCCGGCGAGCACCGGGCCACCATCGCAGCGGACGCGGCCAAGCAGTTGGAGCCCGGCGGGCTCGACTGCAAGACGATCAAGCACGGGCCCGAGATCGCGCGCTTCACGGGCCTCTATCTGCGTCGGGCTTCTGGGCGCATCTCCGTCTGCCGCCCTCAGCGCTGGAAGGCCAGGTTCGCCTAGTTTCGCGCGTTGGCCGCGGGGCGCGCCAGCGGGCCCGAGGTGCATTCTTTGCTGGGTCACTGCGCTTGGTCCGCCATCCGTCGAGCGCGTTTGCTCTCGCTGCCTCGCGCGCGCCGCCGCTTCGTTAAGATGGCTTTGGGGGGGGGTGCGGGGGCGGGGCGCGCATGTCGCTCTGGCGTTCGGTTCGGCGCGAGCCTGAGTGGATGGTCGCGCTGCTGGCTCTGGCTTATGCAGGCGCCAATCGGCGCCAGCCCAGGCGCGCCGCTGCGCCCCGCCGGTTCCTCGGCGTCGAGCAGGCCCGTGCTTGGGGGCGTCGGCAGGAGCGCTGGAGGTTCGCCGCGGCAGACGCCTCGCTGGCGCGGGCGGCTGCGCTCGGAGCCGCTGCCAACGCAGCAGGCATTGCATCCGCAAGCGACCGTGCCGACACCTCAGGCGACCTGCCGAACTCGTTCGACCACCTGGGCCGAGACATTGGACATCATCGGCGACTTCAGCAGTTGGCAGCTGCGCGCGAGGGGCCGGCGGCGCCGCGCCGGGGGCATCAGGAGGGGGCGGCGGCGGTGATCGCCGCTCGCCACATTCTTCGATCTGCTGAAAGCTTTCATCATCGCCATGATAATATTGGAGATAATATCGGATTCATTCTTGCCCGGGGGAAAGGCAGATCCACGCGCGTCAGCAGCAACCATCACCTTCGTCAGTTGCGGGGTTCATCGGCCATTGGGCTCCGAGCGAGTTCAATCTAGCCGGTGGGCCTTCTCGGCGCAAAGGGCCCGTGGTGGGCCGTTGCGCCGCCGATCCTCCATGCGCCCGCGGGCTGGGCGCAGGCTCCCGGCGCGCTCAGCAGGCCGCGCTGCTCGCTGCTCTCGAGGCCCGCAGCTCGCGCGCGATCCTGCCTGCGGGGCGGCAGCCAGCTGGCGGCGGGACATTGGCCTGGGCCCCTCAGCTCGACCTCCCCGGCGCCGACGCTGCCGTCGACGACTGGCATTCTGCGGCGCGCGATCTCGGCTCCGACAGCTCCTCCGACAGCGAGCGATCCTGGCTAGAGATCGCAGGCGGGCGCCTCGCCGGCGAAGAGGCCGCCGGAGGCTGCGGGCCCATCGCTGCCGTCGACGCAGCAGCGCCGCGCTCGAGCCCGCCGACTCTCCGAAGCGCACCGCCCGCAGGCCGCAATGTGCTGGGACCTGGGCGCCTACTTCTTGGAGGTCAGCCGGGCGGGCCGCAACTCGGCGTCGCTGCGCGACCGGCGCCTCTGCGACTTCCGCGCGCGGGCGGCAGCATGTGGATCAGATATCTCTGGCGACGCCGGCCGAGGATCGCCATCGCGCTGGCGGGGCGTTTCGAGGACCTACTTCGACAGGGCAGGTGTTGGCGAGCGCGGGTTTCCGCATCCCCGAGCTCAACGTCCCAGGCAGCACCGTGCTTCCGAGGACGAAGAATGCCTTGAGTGGCATTCGCCGTCTGGCTCCTGGACTCAGCCGCGCGCCATCTTCCCGGTTGGCGCTCTGTGCGATGGTGGGCGGTGCCATGGCCCACGGTCTCCGTGATTTTGCTTATTGCCTTGCGCGATGTTCAGGACATGCCTCCGCCCGACCGAGTGCCTGACCTTGGCGGTCGGCCAGCTGGCGCCGCCGCGCCCGGGCGCGAGGGCGTCTTCCTGGGCGCCGCTGCTGGCGCCCCCAGGGCTGTCCGCGGCTTCGAAGACGCACGTGTTCGGCGAGAGCTTGCTCTTCGACGACGTGGTTTTCGGCCCCCATCCAGGACTTCATGCTCCAGGCCAAGGTCCTTCGACTCCGCGGGTCTTTCTGGGGTGTTTACGAGGGTCGCGGAGCTGGCCGACCTGGAAAACCTCCGGCTTCGCCCTTGCACCCCGAGGCGGGGTGCGTCGGGCGACGCGCTTCGGGGCGCGAGAACGCTGGGGGAGATCGAGAGGCTCGAGAGGCGAGGCCAGCGACGCGCCGATGCGTCTGCGCGCCGATGCGAGACGCGCGCCCGCGCGTTGAAGCAGGCCGAGGACATCCCGGCGGGCACTGGCGCCCCGCCGCCCAACGCGCGGGCGCAGCGGCTCAAGCGGGCGGGCGGGCGCCGCCGCGGCCAGGAGTGACGACCGACCGCAGCGCGGGCGCCGCGCAGCTGCGGCGGCTGCCGGCGCGAGAGGCGCGACGGCGCCTTAAGCGTCGCCGTCGCACTGCCGCGGCGTCCTCGCCCGACGGCAAAAGATTTATATATTTCTTCTCTGGCGCCTCTCTATCATTGCGCGTCTTGATCGGCCAGAGCGAGTCGGGAATCGCTTTTGGCGGCTTGCAAGGGCCCGAGTTTGATTGGACAAATCGCATCGTGTCTAGCCGTGTCCTAGGGTGGATTTCCAGCGGTTTGGTCAAAGGCATCTGGCGTGCCTTTCCTTTGTCACCATGGTCCAAGTGTCCTTTTTACAAAATCAAGCGCCATTGGTGCGTCTGCGCTTCCCGCGCCCCGCCCCCGCCCAGGCTTGGCGGCTTCGGGTTGGGAAACCGGGCCTGGGCGCCCACTCGCCAGCTCATCCGAGCCCGCGTCCATTTCCGGGCCCCCGTCACGCGCGAGAATCCCTGCCCCCCTCCGGCTGGGAAGGAGCCCAGGCGAAGCTCCGACAGCACCGGCAGGCGCGAGAGCTTGTGCTTAACCGGTGTTCGCTCGGTGCTGCGCGGCGGAAGCGTATTCGTTTTGTTGGGTGGTGGGCTCCAAACCTGCCGTGCGTCAATCGCTCTTGTTGCGGGCACGGGGCCTGGTTCTTCACGAATCACCTTCATTCAGTGCTCGTCGGGAAGATTCCCGGAAGTTCTGTGCACTGGGCCACTGTAGCCGCCAAGTGCCCTGAGAAGGTGGCTCGTGCCGGGGCGCGCGTCGGTCGACTGCTGCTGGTTTTGGATGGCGTCATTTGTAGAGTGGCGGCTCCAGAGCACAGCGCGGGTCTGGGTGGCCCCTCAGCCTGCTCGGCCTGGTCTGGTCATCAAGTTGTTGCTCAAGCAGAGTATGGACATTATGATCGAACGAGGTTGTTGTCTATGCGCGCTCTTCGAGCTCGGCGCTCCTGGTCTGCAGAGGATCTGGACGCACTTGTTCCCCGAACCCATTCCCCCCTCTCTGGGCCACCGCCCGCCCCCGCCGCTCAAGTGCACCTCCGCCGTCTCCACTGTTTTTGTTTTCGGTCATTGCCGCCGACTGGAGGTTGGGTTTCTCAGCTTGTCGGCTCGCTCGGGTATAATGCAATTCCCGAAGAGCCTGCTCGGCCCGATCCTGTCAACAAGCTGTTGCGCAGATAGAGTATGCAAATTATGATCGCGCAGGGTATATGTATGCATGCTCTCCTCGATATTTGCACTCTTTTTTTTTGCAGAGGGTGAGGATATGCATGTGTGTATACCTATGTATATATATATACATACATACATACATACATACATACATACATACATACATATGCATGCATGCATGCATGCATGCATGCAGGCAGGCAGGTAGGTAGGTAGGTAGGTAGGTAGGTATGTATGTATATATACACTAGAACCATCGCGCGCGCTTCGCGCGCGCTCAGGTTCTAGCCCAGGCCGGGGGCGCGCTAGAAGATCTTGGACAGCGCTATCAAGCACAGGCGCGTGACAGTCGTGCTTCGTGGGGGCATCTGACGGGCTGTTGGGGGGTCCTCCGTGCTTCCTCAATTCGCTGTTGGAGGCACCTCTTGGGTGCTTCTCGGGGGGGCATCTTGGGTTTTTTTTTGGTCCTTTGGGGACATCGTCAGGGTTCTCCGGGCAGTCGGAAAATGTAGTTGTGCAGTCTCTGAAGCAATCAATTGGCCGACTTGGCTCCGTGGAGGCCCGGCTTGCGGCCACATTGGGGCAATCCGGAAGCCTCCCGGGGCCTCCTTGAAGCAATTTTGATGCATCGAGAGCACTGTTCGGCTATCTTGGAGCCTTTTGGGGCCTGGTGGGGGGCTGCGGGGGGCCTCGTCGGACCACTTGGGGACTGTTGGGGCCTCCTGTGGGCCTCTTAGGGCGGAAAGCTCTGCTGTTGGGTTCGCGTTCCCCTTCTTGGGGCTCTCTTAGGGCCCTCTTGGGGCCCTGTCGGGCCGTCTTGGGCGCCTCGGGCACCGTCTTGGGGCCCTAGTGGGCCGTCTTGGGGCCCTCTTGGAGGCCTCTTCGGCTATCTTGGAGCGGCCGTGGGGGCCACTTGGGCTGTCTTGGAGCGTCGGGATGCCAAAAGGCTGGGAACTCGAAAACCCATCAAAGGCCGATGGGAAAACAGTGCTTCTTGGAACCTCTTCGGGTTTCTGGGGAGCTTCTTGAGGGCCTCCTGGGTCCCACTTGGGCGCCTCTAGGGCTTCTTGAGAGCCTCTCGGGGTGAAGGCTCGGATTTTCGGTTCGTCTTACCCCTCTTGGGCCCCCCTTAGGGCCGTATTGGTGCCCTCTCGGGCTGTCTTGGGCCCTGTTGGAGGCCTCTTGGGCTATCTTGGATTGGTCTTGGAGGCCTTTTTGGACCGTCTTGCAGCGTCAGGACGCCCAAAGGCTGAAAACTCGAACATCAATCACAAACCTATGGCAAGACATGGATTTTTGCCTCTTGGGACCTTCGTGGGAGGCCTCTTGGATACTCTTCGGCCCCTGGGGGGCTTGTTGGGGCCTCTTGGAGCCTGTTAGGGGCTTCTCGGGGCCTCCTGAGAGCCTCTCGGGGTGGAAGACTCGGATTTTCGGTTCGTGTCAACCCTCTTGGCTCCATCTTGGGGCCGTCTTGGGGCCCTCTCGGGCCGCCTTGCGCGCCTCTGGCGCCGTCTTGAGACCCCTGTGGGCTGTCTTGTGACCGTCTTCGAGGCCTCTAGGGATGCCTTGGAGCGGAAATTAAAGCCTCTTGGGCCGTCGTGGAGCGTCAGGAAACTCAAAAGGCGAGAACTCGAAAATCGATCAAAAACCAAAGGAAAACAAATTAGTTGTGCCTCCTGGGGCTCCTTGGGAGCCAGCTTGGAGACCTCTTGGGGCGTCTTGGAGGCCTCTTGGACAGTCAGGGACCAATTCTGGGGTGATCTCGGGCGGTCATTGGTCGTTTTCGTTGTCTGGAAACGCCAGGGCCGTCTTCGGGCGACTTTACAAGGCCCCCAGCGCCACGGCAGGGCCCCCAGGCTCCCCGGTGCGAGGCCTCCGTCCTGGGCCCCGCCTTGTGCCCGCGGCAGGGCGTCCCTGGGCCGTCTCGGCGCCCTCGTGGGGGCCTGTTGGGACGACATTGGGTATCTGAAATCCATCAAAAACCTAAGGACAATCAATGATTTTGGCGTTCCTTTGGGCCGTGTTGGAAGCCTTGTGGGCTGTCCGGAGGCCATCTTGGGCGTGTTCGAACGATATGTCCTCGTTTCGGGGCCACTTGGGGGCCTCTTGCGGCCCTTTTCGTCTGTGTTGGAGCTTTCTTGGGCCGTCTGGGGGCGGCCCTGGGCTGTCTCGGCGCCCTCTTGGAAGCCTGTTTGGAAGATTTCTGGGTGTTCTGGACCGTCCTCCTTCAACGTCGGCGGCAGTGGCCGTAAGACTTCCTGGGAACATGATTTGTTGGGGTGTCGTTGGGCGCATCCGGAGGCTTCGGGGCCTGACGCGTTTCCGAGCGTGGCGGCAGGTAGCGCTGCTTGAGACTCTCGTTGTTTATCCTGGCAGGCGTTTATAAACATGGTTTGGGGAGAGGGCGGCAACCCGAGAATCATGTTCCCGGGAAGCTTTCCGGGAACCTCCTCCTTCTCCTCTTCCTCCTCCTCCTCCTCCTCCTCCTCTTCCTGATCCTCCTCCTCTTCCTCCTCCTCCTCCTCCTCGTCCTCCTCCTCCTCCTCTTCCTCTTCCTCGTCCTCCTCCTCCCCCTCCTCGCTCATCTCTCCCCAATTCTCCCCCCCTCTCGGTCGAACTCGGAGTTCCCGATGCTGCCGGGAGAGCCGCTGGCCGCCAGCTCGGCCACCTGCGGCCTCGTGGTCGTTTTCATCGCTGGCGGCGTCACGATGCCCGAGGTTCGGGGGAGCGTAAGACCCGGGTTTGCCGGGACTCGGGTTCGCCATCGTTTTTTGACGACCGCGACTCGGATTTTGACGAGGAGGAGTTTCGTGGGATGTCTGCAGCGGGAGGCCTCGTCAAAATGCAGGCTCGGCCTCGTCATTTTTTTGACGACCTCGTCGGGGATTTCCGAGTCCCCCGTACCCAGGTCTTACGTTCCCCTGAGAGGTGCGCGTGGCGCACGAGGCCACTCGCCGAAGTTCGCGGCCGCCAGCGCCGCCGCCGTCGACGCGGCCGCCGATCCCGCTGTCGGCGTCGTCGGCGTCGGCTTCGGCGCTGCGTTCCGCCGTGGTCGGCTTTGGCGTCGCCGACGCGTTCTGCGGTGCGTCGGCGCCAGGGTCGCCGTCGGCGCCCGGCCTCGGCTTCGGCCGCCAACGTCTCCCTCGCACGTTTGGTGTCGTGCTCGTCGCCCTGGTCGTCGTCTCCGTCCTCCTGCTCGTTGTGGTCGCTGGTCAAGGCGCAGACCGGCCCCTCTCCTCGCTGTCGCAGTCGCTCTGCCAAGGGCGCCGCCGGCGTCGGGGAGGCCATGTCGCCAGCAATGACGCGAAGATGGCCGCGCCCAACCACGCTTGGGCGGCCTGGGTCGCAGATCTGACCGTCTCCAGTGGGACGGCGCGAGGGTGCGAGGTTGAGCGCGTCTCGCATTTCGCGCTGCTGCCAAAGGGGTCTTGTCACATGTTCAACCTCTTGAGGGCCTTCGTCGTCCTCGTCGCCGTCGTCGTCGTCGTCCTCATCGTCGTCCCCGTCGGCGTCGTCGTAGTCGTCATGTCGTCCTCGACCTCGTCCTCCCTCGTCGTCGTCGAGGGCCTCGAAGAGCCGTTCCCAGGGAAGCGGTCCAGGCCTCCGGGCGACGTGGCGACCAGGGGCCCCCCGAAGTCCTTGAGGAGGAGGAGGAGGAGGAGGAGGCACCAGAGGCTGCCAGAGTCCGTGCTGCCGGAGGCAGCGGCTGAGAAGGCATTTAGAAGAGCCGAAGAGATATGTTGCGATGTATGTTGCTGCCCTTGCACGGATTTCCTGTTGTATACGCGAACGTGGTGGTTTGGCAACGTGTGCCGAGTCTGCCATTCAGTAATCTGAGCAAGGGCACGTTCCACAACAAAAAGGAGAAGGAGGAGGAGGAGGAGGAGGTTTTTTTCCACAAGCACAGCGACGACGACGCGGTCGTGTCTCCGCGTGCTCGCTGCGCTTCTTTCTGGGCCCGCTCGAAGGTCGCGCGGGACTTGGGCACGGAGGTCTACGTCGGGGGCAGCACCATCTTGACTCCTGGGTCGTTCCTGAGCACCCTGGAAGAGACGGGCCGCCACGCGACCAGCACAAAAAGGGCGCCTGTCTTCCTGCTCCTCCAGGTTATCCTCCCTCCTGCCTCCCCTTTCTCCTCCCACCCTCCTGCCTCCCGCCTCTCTTCCCTCTTGCCTCTCCTTCTCCTTCCTCTCTATCCTCTTCCTTCCTTCCTGCTTCCCCATTCCCCTCCCTCCTCACCGTCAGCACAAAGGGTTAACCTTCACCGTGAATTTGAACTCTTAACCGTGAAGAAAGTCAAACTAGTGCCGTGTCATAGCGTAGTGTTGAAGGCACCTAGGTGCGACATTGCGCTACCATTAGCGTAGTGTCGTAGCGTAGTGCTGGGGGCACCTGGGCGTGACACTACGCTGTGACAGCACGCTACGGTTAGCGTAGTGTGCGTAGTGTTGGGGACACCTTGGCGTGTCACTACGCTATAACAGTACGCTACGGTTAGCGTCGTGTCATAGCGTAGT
Organism: Prorocentrum cordatum; assembly: GCA_963575745.1. Taxonomy (NCBI): domain Eukaryota; class Dinophyceae; order Prorocentrales; family Prorocentraceae; genus Prorocentrum; species Prorocentrum cordatum. Next base: position 278,574 of record CAUYUJ010016120.1, read on the forward strand.
GTTTGGGACACTTGGGCGTGACATTACGCTATGACTGTAGGCTACGGTTAGCGTAGTGTGCGTAGTGTTGGGGACACCTGGGCGTGTCACTACGCTGTGACAGTACGCTACGGTTAGCGTCGTGTCATAGCGTAGTGTTAGGGGGCACCTGGGCATGACACTACGCTGTGACAGCACGCTACGGTTGAGGCGGGGGAGAAGGAATCGTTTGTTGTTCGTGTGCTTTGCCTTGGGGTTTTGCTTGACTCTGCTCCGTGAGAGAGGACACTACGCTACCGTTAGCGTAGTGTCATAGCGTAGTGTTGGGGACACCTGGGCGTGACACTACGCTGTGACACCACGCTACGGTTTAGGCAGGGGAGAAGGAATTGTTTGTTTTCGTTTGCTTTTCCTTGGGGGGGTGCTTGATTCTGCTCAGTGAGAGAGGACACTACGCTACGGTTAGCGTAGTGTCATAGCGTAGTGTTGGGGGCACCTGGGCGTGACACTACGCTATGACACTACGGTACGGTTGAGCGGGGGGATAAGAAATAGTTTTTGTTAATTTCCTTTTCCTTAGGGTTGTGCTTGACTCTGCTAGGTGAGAGAGACTCTGCGATACCGGTATCGCTGGACTTTGCTCCGCGACAGAGGATTTTGCGCTGCGGTTAGTGTCATAGCGTAGTAATGGAGACACGTGGGTGTGACACTACGCTATGACACTACGCTGCGGCTATCGTAGTGCCATAGCGTAGTGGGACACTTGGGCGTGACACTACGCTGTGACACTACGCTACGGCTAGCGTGTCATAGCGTAGTGGTGGGGACACATGGGCGTGACACTACGCTATGACTGTACGCTACGGTTAGCGTAGTGTCATACCGTAGTGATGGGGGCACTTGGGCGTGACACTACGCTATGACACTACGCTACGGTTAGCGTGAAGTTAGCGTAGTGTCATAGCGTAGTGGCAAGCTTCACGGTAAAGATCTACTCTTGTCAGCAAAAATTATGAATCGGAGGAGGGGGGGCGGAGACATGGTTACACATCCGAACTAGACGGGAGCTTCGAAGACACATCAGCGTTGGCCAGTCCGAAAACAAGAAGTCGAAAAACAGCCAGAGGGTCTCTCGCCCGCCGTGCGCAGCTGACACATCGTCCTTTTGTTTGGCGCCTGCTGCTGGCACGACGCATTTCGGCAATCCGTTGCATAGTTGCACGGTTGCTTCGTGGTTGCTGTCGCTCAAGTTGACGCTGCTGCTCTGGTCTTCCGTTTCCTCCTGGCAGAGCGAGCACGGCCTGTATTCGCCACACTAACACTGAACTCCTCCAGCAACGACAGGATGGTGTAGGCGACCGCGAGCAGCCCGGCCGCCGTCCAGAGCCCCCCGGCCAGCGGCCAATCCAGTGTCGGCGCAGTTATGCCGCTCCGGCCGCTCGCAGCTCGGCCGCCCGGCCGGCGCCGTCGGCGCCGAGGGCGGTGCGGAGCTGCCCGGCGGTGGTCCTGCGGAGGGCCACGCTGAGCTCCCGGTCAGCGGCTCGCCAGAGCGCTCATGGCGGCTGGCGCTGCCTCCTCACCCAGGAGCGCCGCCCTCCCGCGCGCGAGCTCCCAGAGGAGTCGGAAGGCGGCGTGCCCGTGCCAGCCGCCTGTTCCCAGGGCCGCCCGCTGAACCTCGAGGTCGAGGATTGCCTCCTCCCTCTCCGCCCGCAGCTCGGCTCCGCAGGTGCCGCAGGGCGCCGCTGGCCGGTCCGGCGCGTGGCCGCCTGCGTCGCAGGTCGGGCAGCGCCACCGCCAGCGGTCCCAAGCTGGGACGTGCGTCTGGTGCTCCACCCGGAAACCGCACTCCGCGTGAATACGGCCCCAGGCGCGCTCAAGGACGCCGCTGCGCGCCTTGAGGCCGCCTCGGCGCAGCGCCAGGCGTGGCGCGCCCTGTCGCCGAGCGGCTCGCCGCAGCTCTGCCCGGCGTGCTCCCTGGTCCGCGCGCGGTTGCAGCAGGTCGCGCCGGGGCAGGCGGCGGCCTGGCCGAGCAGCGTGCGCGCCGTGCTGCAGTAGTCACGTCGAGCTCGGCGAGCCCGTCTGCCAGGCGCCTGCCTGCGGCCCGCCGCAGGAGCGGAAGAGCGCCTTCGCCTCCGGCTCCACGGCCCCCGGCTAGGTGTCGTAGTTTTTGTTTGTTTGTTGTGAGGGCATTCTGGAGCTTTCGCTGCGGCGTCTCAGCCGGCGTCCGCCAGGCGGGCAATTCGGCCAGTTCCGCGCCCGGGCGAGGCGGCGGCGGCGGCGGCGGCATTTGCGCGAACCCGGCCAGCGCGGCGCGCCAAGCGCGAGCGAGGGGCAGGGGGCAGGTCTCGAGGTGAGGGAACTAGAACAACGACATTCTCCAAGTAGGCAAGGACGTGCACTTCGTCTAGGTGTATGCCCTGATGCAGAGCCGCGTCTTTCAAGTCGTTCTCCAGCGCGGGCAGGCGGGGGGCTCAGCCCGCAGGCGACAAGCAGCGGCGCCAGCGGGTCGCCCTAGTCTACCCCGCTGGTGGGGCGCAAGCGGTGGCAAACCTTTGCCGCGTCCCAGAAGTAGGACAGGGACTCTTGGCGGCAGAAAAATTTCGCGTAGTCGCGTAGGGCAACAGCGCTGGCGCCACCACCTCCAGCCCGCGGAGGCAAGCCTGCTGGTGGGGGGAGCCGTAGGCGCTCTTGGCGCCAAGCGCCAACGGCACAAGGTCGGGGTTGGCCTCCGCCAAAGCCCTCGAGGTGTGTGCTAGCAACTCCGCGCCCGCAGCAGTGCCCGCGGCAATCAGCTGTCTCCCAAGTGCTTCGGCCCGTTCTTCCATCCAGGGGGTGACCAGCGCCCGGCCCACCAGCCGCCGCAAGATATTCGACGGCCAGGTACAGGTGTGATGTGTGCCACAAGACCCCCCTCAGGCACAATGAGGGCACTTGGCTTGACGACGACATACGTTCGCATCTCGCGACCAACCCCCATACAGGCGCACGCCAGCGGGTTGAATTGCACATGGCTTTGCGCTCAGTGCTGGACAGAGTCGACCGAGAAGGAAGGCCACCTGCTATCCCCAGACTGCTCCTTCACCGACAACGTCCAGGCCGTCGCACTTGCCGGGGATATTTCCCGGCCCCCGCCCGTGTGCACGCTGCTCCCCGCTGCCTCCCAGCTCGCGCTCTCGGCGCTCCCCACCGCGACGACTGCAGGCAGCCTCGGCGATTTCTTGCTGGAGTGGGTCGGCCTCCACGCCCCCGAGGATGCCAGCGCTACCTTGCCGCCTACGCAGATAGACGACGACAGGTTCGGGTACGCGGCAGTAGAGACCAAGCGCTACGCGGCCACGCGCGACGGGTGCCCACCCATTGTTCCCCCGCTTTCCTGGGAAGCAGGTGCGCCTGCGCTCGGCTGTTTCGCATGGAAGGCTGATGCAGCGCTTCTGCGAGCGAGCGCGGGCGGCCCCCCAGCGGGGGGGGATCGAGCCGTTGCCGCCCATACATCGTCCACGAATGGGTCGCCAAGCCCAGTGCAGTCAACTGGCTGCTCGATCAGGACTCGCATCTTGTCTACCACCGCGCCCCCACCACCAAGCCGCGCTCCGCCCCGCCCGTCTCCGACGAGCACTCTGCGCCCAACGAACTCGCGCCCAGCCGTGCCCCAGCTACCAAGGCCGCCCCGCGCAGCGAGAGCGGAGGCGCCCCTGGCCTGACCGCCCCCCGAACAGAACGATCGCCCCCTCGCGACGAGCGGGGCCGAGGAGGTGCTCGGCCTCCCGCCCGAGGCGAATCTCCCCAAAAGGGCCAGCCATGACAAACCTCAATATCGATTACCTGGAGGCTGCCGAGGAGGAGGAGTGGGACTGCCTGGGCACCGGGCCCATCGAGGTCAGGATGATCGAGTGCTGGCGCGACCTGCACCCTCTTCTGGACGACCCATGGAGGGATTCCCCCGCGGAGAAGGGCAAGGGCGCGGTAGGCTCCGACGCCCCCGAAAGCTGGGGCCCACCCTGGCTGCGCCCCTTCCCGAAGAAGGCACGCGGCGACTTGGTGGCGCCCACCTACCTCCCCAATGACCAGGGCCTGCGATTTGCCGCCGCCAGTGTGGTTGCGGAGCTCTGTGTTCATCAAGCCAGCGGCCCCGACGCGGCCCTTCCCCTTTGCGACGCACCCTGGACACCCTCGTAGGCTTCCTGACGCAGGTCAGTTCAGATAAGTTCACTTTCGGGACACTACAAGAGCTCGCCAAGGACGCCCCCATGCGAGTCGCACAGGAACTGCGCAGGCGGGCCGGCCCCACCCCCAGGAGAAGGCACAGCAGCAATGACGGGTGGGCAAGCCTTGGCGCGCGGCACCCCGAGGCGCCCGATCCCCTGGCGGAGTTCCAGCCCTTTGGCCCCCGCCCCCCGGGCGACCCTGATTGGGGCGACGGCGCGGCGCGCTCCCCTGCGTCGTCTGCGCGCAGTGGCACCAGCCCACCTTGCATTCGCCGAGCATTCTCGCGCTCCCCTGGCGACGCCCGCGCGCGGCTTGCCAGCCCCGCCCCCGCCGCCCCCCCCGCCGAACCGCCGCCCCGGGAAGCCTTGCACCAGTCTCGAAGGGCGGCGGCATTGCGGGCCGCGCGAACGGGGTTTCGGAGGCCTTTGCAGACGGCCCCCGAGACGGCCTACCCGCTTCGCAGCGGGGGCGCCAAGGGGCACCAGTCGCTCTGTCTCCGAGCTCGAGTTCCGAGCCACTGGTGGTGGCCCACTCCTCGGGCAGCCCCGGGCACGAAGGCAAGCCTTGCAGCTGTTAAGGCCCAGTGAAGCGACCACCCACCCCTCCTTAAGTTTCGTTCAGTGCGTCGCCCGAGCGTCGCCCGTGCGCCGGCCCTGGTTTGCGTCTCTGTCCCGAATCCCGGCCTCCCAGGGTGCGTGGGCGACATATGGCGCGACTTCGGAGTTTCCCTGGCGATATATAGGTTCCCGACGCCGGTTCGCCAGCAGCCATTTTGGCGGTCGCGGCGCACTTTATTTCGACGGTGCACCAACGCGTTTTGTTCCCAATTCGGCGCAAGAGAATTTGCTAGCACTCATTTTCGGGGGCGCCAACCGTTGCTGAGGACGGAGAAGCCTCGCGTTGATTGGGGGCTGCGCGCGTCGCGCCACGGCGGGGGTGACGTCGCGTCGCGCGACGCGGCGCCACTTCGCCCCGTCGCGTCGCGCCCCGCACCCCCATGTCGTTTCGCGCCAATCCTCCTGCCCCCCCCCCTCTTCCTTCCTCTTCCCCACGTCCAACGCGCTGCGCGTTCTGTCCCGTTTGCGAAATTTGGATTCAGTTCTTTTGCGTCAGGCTGCCGTCCTGTTCGCCTCCCTACTCACCCCCCGTTGTCCTTCCACTCTTCTGGAACTTCTTCTCGCCCTCCTCGCTCCCGCCGCCCCCCTTCGATCGCCTTCCATCGCTCCCGCCGCCGCCGCGCCGCCCCCGCGCGCCACCTCCTCGCCCGTCCGTTCCCATTTCCGCCCGCCCTTCCCTCGCCTCACTTCCATCCTCTACCCCCCCCAATGCATCGGCGGGCGAGACGTCGCCCAATTGCTGCAGCGACGGGCCGATGTTCAAAATATGACGTGGCGTGCGCTAGAAATGGATTAGTCCGTGCGCGCTGCATTTCCACGTCGTCGATTGGTCTCCTCGCGTTCGTAGTTATCACGTGCGTGTTTCGCCATTTCTACGATTGCCGCGCGCATCCCTTGATTGTTTCGCCAGCGGGCCGCGCAGTTCACGCGCCGTCAGGAGCCCGCGGCGCCCTTCGAGCGATTCGCGCGCGATCTGCGCGCGACGCGCGAACGACCCGAGCGACGCCCGCGCGACGCACGCGAGACGCGCGCGCGACGCGCGCGCGACGCACCCCGACCCGCGCGCGACGCACCCCTGCCAGCGCGCGACGCACGATCGACCTGCGCGACGCACGCGCGACGCACGCGCCACGCGCGCGACGCACGCGCGACGCGCGCGCGACGCACGCGCGACGCACGCGCGACGCACGCGCGACGCACGCGCGACGCATGCGCGACGCAGTCGCGACGTTGCCCGCCCCTAGCATTTCCCCGAGCAGCAATGCGCAATGGCCGTCGGCCCGCCGTGCTTGCGCTGTTCACAAGTGGCGGCGGCTGAGTCCTCCATTGCGCCGGGAGGGGCGGTGCTTGCCCCTGTTATTTCCCTTGTCCTTCCTCGTCGTCCCTCTTCTTTTGTGATTCCTCCTCATTCGTCCTCTCTCCTGCCTCGTCTCCCTCTCTCCTGACCTTCTCCTCCTCCTTTCTACCGGCCTCCCTCTGTCTGTCCCTCCCCCCTCCTTTCTTTCAGTATCATGGGTTTCAATCCTGGGCTGGGCTTCACCTTTCTTCTGCTTCATCTTCCTTCCGCCTCTCCTCTCGCCTCCCTCTTTCTCTACCGTGCGCATTTGGCGTATTGGTGGCTTCTCAGGTTTGTGTTTTGGGAGAACCGACCTTTCAAGGCGCTTCATCATCATCATCATCCCCCCTCCTCTCTCGTCGTTGTTTTTTCCCTTGCCACCCCGTGTCCCTCTTCATTTTCTTTTTCTCCTTCGGCCCCCCTTCCACGGCCGCGGCGCGTCGCTGCGAGCGGCGCCCCCGCCTTCCGCGAACGGCCCCGCCGCTGGCGGTGGAAGAGGAAGATTGGGAGGAGAAAAGGAGGGGGGGGCAGGGGCGCGAGGCGGGCGCGGCGGCAAGGGCGGCCCGGCAGGGGAATGGGGGAGGGGGGCGGAGGGCGGAGCGGGCGGGTGCTTCTGTAATGGTCATGTTGGTGATCATGGTCGTGGTCGCGTTCGTCGCCTTGGTCGCGCTGGCGGCGGTCGCGCCGCTGGTGGTGGGCGGGCTGGTGGTGGTCACGTCGGTGATCGTGCTGGTGTCGGTCGTTGTGGTGGTCGCGAGAAGCGTGGTTGTCGTGGTGGTGGTGATGGCGGTAAATGGTGTTGGTCGTAATCGTCGCGGTGGATGTGGTTGCGGTCGCATCCGTTTGTGGTGTTCGTGGCGGCAGTAGTTTTGGCGCTGGCGGCGGTTGCGGCGGCTGCGGCGGCGGCTGCGGGGACCTGCTGGCCTATCGCCGGGGTGCGTTCAGCAGCGTCGCTGCATTTGTAATGTTAGAGGGGGTTGCTGACCTGCCGAGGTAGCCCAGCGGCCGCTTTCTTCTCACGCCAAGAGGGCCGCAGCGCGGGCGACTTTCTTTTTCCCGAAGGCGACCGGCCTTTTCAGCGGCCGTGGAGAGGGCGACGCGCGTGCGATCCGCCCCGCGGGTGTCCGCCGCGCTGGCGACGCACTCGCCAAATTGCCCCCTTGCGAGGGCGACGTGCACGTTCGAGAGGACGGCTGGCCTTTTCGGCGGCCGACGCACGGGCGGCGCACGGGCGACGAAGGCGCGACGCACCTCCTGTCGCGAAGGGGGGGGGGTCAGCACGCCGGTCGCTTTACTGGGCCTCATGACTTGCAGCCCCGCGTCACCCGCCGCCGACCCCTCGGCCCCTCCGCGCTCGCCGGGCGGGATGACAGGAATCGCACGCGCCTGCTTGAGCGGGGTGCCCCGCGCCCTCCCAGCATGCCAAGGGGGCCCCCTGCTGCCGGCGCGGGGGAGGGGCGCGGCCGGGGCGATGAACGGCGCGGACGCCGCCCGCGCCGCCACCGCGAGACCAGTCGCAGCAGCCCATACGGCAGCCATTGGGTTGAATGGGCAGGGTGGTCCAGCTGGGGATCGGGCGATCGGTGGAGCCGGCCCGCGCGGATTCACGCCGCCACGCGCGACGACCTCCCCGCCCCTCGGTCTGTCCCCCGGCCCTCTTGCGTCAGTGCCCGAGCCGACCGCGCACCAGACCAGCGCGACCACTGGAGAGCCCAGGCCGAGCGCCCACAAGACCCTCGTTACCCAGAGACATGGCAATACATCTACAACATCCCCCTGGAGGGAGTCGTCGTCCTGAGCCGAATCGGAGAGGCCCCCGCTGAGACCGTGAAAAGGCTCCAGAGGGAGTTGGGCGACTACTTCACTGGCGCACGACATCAATGGACAGCCGGGCATCCCCCGCCTACAGGCCGCCCCTGTGCTGACCCCACGCGCCAACCGCTTGAGTCCTGCTCGCGCTTCCTCGACGAATAGTCCCACCACAAGTACAACGTCTTCAAGATAAACGCTGCGCTTCAGCTCGGGGTCAACTGGGAGTCTGTCCGCGCTCGCGTCCACGACAGAAGTAGAAGCGCGGGCACCCCCGGCAAAGCCGTAGGCAAAGGGCCGCGCGAAGACAGCGACGCCCGATGAACTAGAACTGCGGGCCCCAGGAGGGCAACGGGCGCGCGCCAGCCCTGGCAACACTTCTAGGCCTTGCCAATTTCGCTCCGGTGCTCTCACACTGCTGCACTCGCGGGCGCCGCAACGTCACCTTTGGGTGCCCCCAAGGGCGCTCCGCCCCTCCTGGCCACGCGGGCGGCCAGCTCTTTTGCGCGCCTCTGCGTGCGCGCTACTGCCACCTCGGACGCGCCCAGCTGGGGCTGTTGGCCCGCCCCAGGCCTTAGAGTCCCTTTCAGGGACACCAACTTGCGGCCTCTCTCCCCCTGGATGACTGCCGCCCCCCCCGGCGCGCCTGGGGGCCGGCCCCCTCTCTCGTGGGCCCCCGCTACTGCTAGAGCCCTTGCGGCAGCCCTCCTTTGCAGCACCTTGCTGCCCCGCGCGCCTGCAGCGCCTTGCGCGCTCTCTCCTTGGGGGGCCTGGCATGCGCGCGGCGGTCCCACCGGACTACTCCCTCGCGACTGTCAGCCGCCCCCCCTTTCAACGGGCTGACTGCACTGGGTCCGCCCTGGACGCTACGTCATACCTGCGGCGACGCCCCCAACCACCCCGCAGCTGTTAGCCGCCCCCCTGCGTCTGCTACCCCCCCGCGTGTAGTGCGCATGTCCGAACGTCCCCCCGCTAACTCTACGGCGGCGGGCCACCCCCCTTTCCTGTTCGGCTGCCATCGCCGCGTCGACCAGGGGCGCTTCTTCACGCGCGACCGACTCAACGCCCGCGGCTGTCAGCAGCACCCCCGCAGAGCCTCGGCAAGTCTCAGGCGAAACAATTTCCCAACCATCCCGCGGCCGTTAGCCGCGCCCCAGCAGAGCGTCGGCAGGTCTCAGGCAAAACCATCTCCTACGATCCCGCGGCTGTCAGCCGCATCCCATCTGCGCATCGGCAGGTCTCAGGCGAAACCATCTCCCGCCATCCCGCGGCTGTTAGCAGCACCCCGGCAGAGCATCGGCAGGTCTCAGGCGAAACCACCCCCTTCCATCCCGCGGCTGTTAGCCGCGCCCCAGCTGAACATCGGCAGGTCCCAGGCGCAACTAGCCCCCACCATATCCCGCGGCTGTTGGCCGCACCCTTGCTGGAGCATCGGCAAGTCCAGCACGCGGCCGACCGCCGCGAGAAGTTGGGCCCCCCCCCTCAGGTCTCCCCGGCCTCCTTAAGTCCCCTGCCTGGGCTCTGCTCTTGCCCGGGTCTCCCTGGGGCCCCTGGGCCCTCCCCCAGCTGGCTCCAAACCGACGCGGGCGGGCCCCGATGGAGCGTCCGTGCTAACGGGCCGTGGCATTCTCAGCCATTGGCTGGCCCCAGGCGAAATCAAGTCCCACCATCCCGCGGCTGTTGGCCGCGCCCAAGCAGAGCGTCGGCTGGTCTCAGGCGAAAGCGTATCCTACCATTCCGCGGCTGTTAGCCGCACCCCCGCAGGGCCTCGGCAAGTCCCAGGCGAAACTTCCCCCTGCCATCCCGCGGCCGCTAGCCGCGCCCCAGGCGTGCGTCGGCAGGTCTCAGGCGAAACGATTCCCTGCCATCCCGCGGCCGCTAGCCGCGCCCCAGGCGTGCGTCGGCAGGTCTCAGGCGAAACGATTCCCCGCCATCCGCGGTCTATAGCCGAACCCCAGCAGAGCGTCGGCCAGTCTCAGACTGAACCGTTTCCTACCATTCCGCGGCTGTTAGCCGCGCCCCCGCAGGGCCTCGGCAAGTCCCGGGCGGAACCTCCCCCTGCCATCCCGCGGCTGTCAGCCGCGCCCCAGCTGAGCACTCTCCACCTTTCAGCGACTGTTAGCCCCCCACCCCCCCTGTAGAGAATATCAAGTTTCCTCGGCCGTTAGCCGCACCCCCCTCCCCTGCAGGACGCCCCCCTCCGGCCCTCCGCGCCCCCCCCAGGGCACGCGGGCCTGTAGGTCCCGCTCTACGTCGGCGGTTCCGCGACGGCCCCGGAGGACGGGCCGGATGGGCAGCTCCCGGCACTTCGGTTCGGCCCGCGGCGGGCGCTTCCGCGCGCTTCCCGGGCGCGCTCTTCGCTGGCGCGGGCCGTCGTCTGGTTCCTCCTCCCGCCGGTTCATGATCGCGGCGTTCGACGCTCGTCCCAGGTGGGTTCATGACTTTCGACGCCTGGCAGCCGATGGCGCGGATGCAGGCCGCGCGCTTGCTCCACTCGCTGCGCGTGAACTTGGAGGGTGACGTGTCCCTAGCGTTCACGGGCTCGGTCTTCCGCCGCGGAGCGGCGCTGCGTTTGTTTCTGTTTCGCCCTCCTTTCGTCGCCCTCGCTTTCTCGTCGGCCCCTCGCCCTCCCCCCCCTCGCCTGCGGTGCCGCGGTGCGTCGCCTGACCGTTTCCGCCGCCCGAGCGCCGCTTCCGCTCGGTGGCTCCGTCCTTCTTCCGCGTTCGCCCAGCGACAGCCGCGTTGTGCTCTTGCGCCGGCTCGCGCTCTTCGCGCGACTTCGCGACGCCGCGCGGCTGTCCGCCTGCGGATTCGCACCAGAAAAGTTACCCCGCCAGCGTTTAGGCCGTTGCCTGTGCGCTGCGCTCTTGGGCGCCGCCCGCCTTCTTTCGGCGCGGTCGCAATCAAAAAAGTAACCCCGCCAGCCCTTCCAGAGACGACGCCCAGAGGATTTACCTCGATCAGAGAAGCGGGCAGCACGCACATGAAGGGTCCTCTCTTGTGTCTTGGGGGCCTCTTGGCGGCCCGGGGGGCCTCTTGGAGCGTCTTGGGGAGCCTCTTGGGGATCTCTTTGGAGCCTCTTGCAGGCCTCTTGGGCGCCTCTGGGGGCCTCGTGGGCGCATCTTGGGGCCCTCTTGAGGCGCTATTGCGAGCCTTGGGAGCGCTCCTGGGGCCATGGGGTCATGCCCAGGGGGTTCACGGGGGCAGCACTTGCAGTGGCATGCCCGCCCTCAGTGGGAACTTCCATTGGAGGAATGGATGGCTGCGGCCCGTTGGCTGGCGCGGCGCCTGCGGCGACTCGGCGACCGCGTGCCCGCGCCTCGCCCCCGGCGGATGAATGGACTGCGGCGGTTGCGAGACGACGACCAGCGGCGGCCATCCCTCTCCCGGGAACGATTGCGGTCCCTCGCCATCTTCTGGCGCTGAGCCGTGCGGCTCCCGACCAGGCGGCAAGGGTGCAAGCACGCATGGGTTGCGCCGACATTTTCCAAACCTGCGACAAAGCCACAAGCGACAGCACGTGGGCATGCCCAGTCACGCTGGTGATGCTGGGGGGGGGGCAGGAACGAAGAGGGTAAACAATGCAAGGCCCGGTGGGAGGAGAAGGGATCACAGTAGGCTACACACCCGAGGATGCAATATATCAATGGAGACAATAGTTCCATCCTGAACAAAAGGTCGGCAGCCCCGCGCGGCAAGGCACCGCAGCCGGCAAGGGCGGCACGCGACACTGGCACCGCGCAGCACGACGCACAGCCAACGCAGGCGGAGGGGAGGGGCGCGGAAACGCACAGCGTCAGGGATACGAAGCGCGCGTGAGGGATAGGAAACGCACACCGTGAGGGATAGGAAACGCACAGCGTGAGGGATTCAACAGTCGAAGCGAGGCAATTGGTTCATTTTCGCGCAAGCTCCAGATCCAGTGCGCATGTAAACGGCGAGCAGTTGGTCTTGCGTTTCATCCACAGCACATTTGCTGGCATTTCAAGGACCAGTAAACAACGCTACGGAGCGGGGGGGGGGGATGGGGACGAGGGAGGGGAGGAGGCAGAGGAGGAGGAGGAGGAGGAGGAGGAGGAGGAGGAGGAGGAGGAGGAGGGGGAGGAGGAGGGGGAGGAGGAGCGCAATCAAGAAAAATCGCAGGTCGCAGGTCGCAACCGTTCCCCTCGGCCCGGCGCGGTCCCCAGCATACAAATTCAACTGGAAGCCTCAAGACAAGAGGTCCAGACCCGTTTAGCTTATAACATAGACCAGAAGTCTAAAGACACACTACATACAGGAGAAAGAAGCGAGGCGGGGTGAGTTGCTGCCCCATGCGACAGCGTCATTCACAGCGTGCGCTGGAAAACCTGTCGCAACCCGGCTCCCCAACGATCTCGGGAAACGCGCCGCTCGTATGTGACATGCATGCCCCCTGGCACGGCGACGCGGCAGGGCAACGCGACGCGGCGCGGCAAGCGGCACAACGCCCACGCGGGGCACGCACGGCACGGCCAAAGAAGAGGGAGGCGGCGGCAGGAACGCACAGCGTACGGATTACAGCGCCGGGGGCGAAAAGAGGGTGGGACCGATGCACCACAAGCTACGCCAGTCAACTCAGCGAATTTCTAACGTGAAGGCCACCTAGCGACGGAAAGGAGCTCAGCCCGTGAGTTAAAGCCCCTCAACGTCGGAAAAGGGCCTAGCCAGCGAATTTCTAGCGTCAAGGCCCCTTCATGACGGCAACGCGCCGAACCCACCTTCCAGGAGCAATGTGGTCAGCGGCGATCTCCTTCCTCCAGACCCCAAACGCCGCTCGTGCAAGCGTGGATGGGCGCATAGGAATGCAGCGCCCCGGTTTTTCCCCCTCCCCAGTCTGCTATCGATTAAGACGTTTGTATCCTCCTTTCTGTTCATTTGCCAAGATGCAGGATGATTACCTAACAGCTTTTGCTGATAGGTTTCTAGTGGACTCAAAAGAGAGCAGCAGATGACTCCACAGGGGGGTCGGGGCGGGACCCGGGGCGGCTGCCGCCGAAGCCCAAATCGCTTGGGACATCCTCGCAAAATCGCTCTTGGCGCTGCTAGAACTCCATTCCCGGCGTACATTTTGGATGCCCGGAGCCAACTGTAGGCCACTTCGTGCTCTTCGACTTCCCAGAACTCCATTCCCGGGCCACATTTTGGATGCCCGGAGCCAACTGTAGGCCACTTCGTGCTCTTCGAGTTCCCAGAACTCCATTCCCGGGCCACATTTTGGATGCCCGGAGCCAACTGTAGGCCACTTCGTGTCTTCGAGTTCCCAGAACTCCATTCCCGGGCCACATTTTGAATGCCCGGAGCCAACTGTAGGCCACTTCGTGCTCTTCGAGTTCCCAGAACTCCATTCCCGGGCCACATTTTGAATGCTGAGGCAGGCTGATGCTGCGGCCGAGGCAGGCTGAGGCTGAGGCAGGCTGAGGCTGAGGCCGAGGCTGAAGGCAGACTGAGGCTGAGGCTGAAGCAGACTGAGGCTGAGGCTGAGGCAGGCTGAGGCTGAGGCTGAGGCAGGCTGATGCTGAGGCAGGCTGAGGCTGAGGCTGAGGCTGATGCAGGCTGAGGCTGAGGCAGGCTGAGGCTGAGGCCGAGGCTGAAGGCAGACTGAGGCTGAGGCTGAAGCAGGCTGAGAGCTGAGGCTGAGGCTGAGGCTGAGGCTGAGGCTGAGGCAGGCTGAGGCTGAGGCTGTGACTGCGACTGCCGTTGCCACTGCGACTGTCATCGCGAATGCGACTACGACTGCGAGAACAGCAGAATTCTACAACTGGATTCTCATCTGAATCTTAAGGGGAATGCTTCCAGATATGCTCCTACACATCGCTGTTAGGTTGCTTTGCCGGGATAATACTTTTTTTTTACCTAACAGCGAAGACTGATAGGTTTCTAGTGGTGTCAAAAGAGAGCAGCAGATGACTCCACAGGGGGGTCGGGGCGGGACCCGGGGCGGCTGCCGCCGAAGCCCAAATCGCCTGGGACATCCTCGCAAAATCGCTCTTGGCGCTGCTAGAACTCCATTCCCGGCGTACATTTTGGATGCCCGGAGCCAACTGTAGGCCACTTCGTGGTCTTCGAGTTCCCAGAACTCCATTCCCGGGCCACATTTTGGATGCCCGGAGCCAACTGTAGGCCACTTCGTGGTCTTCGAGTTCCCAGAACTCCATTCCCGGGCCACATTTTGGATGCCCGGAGCCAACTGTAGGCCACTTCGTGGTCTTCGAGTTCCCAGAACTCCATTCCCGGGCCATATTTTGGATGCCCGGAGCCAACTGTAGGCCACTTCGTGCTCTTGGACTTCCCAGAACTCCATTCCTGGGTATGATTTTGAATGCCCGGAGCAAACTGTAGGCCACTTCGTGTTCTTCGAGTTCCCAGAATTCCATTCCCTGGCCACATTTTGAATGCTGAGGCAGGCTGATGCTGAGGCTGAGGCAGGCTGAGGCTGAGGCAGGCTGAGGCTGAGGCCGAGGCTGAAGGCAGACTGAGGCTGAGGCTGAAGCAGGCTGAGGCTGAGGCTGAGGCAGGCTGAGGCTGAGGCTGAGGCAGGCTGATGCTGAGGCAGGCTGAGGCTGAGGCTGAGGCTGATGCAGGCTGAGGCTGAGGCAGGCTGAGGCTGAGGCCGAGGCTGAAGGCAGACTGAGGCTGAGGCTGAAGCAGGCTGAGGCTGAGGCTGAGGCAGGCTGAGGCTGAGGCTGAGGCAGGCTGATGCTGAGGCAGGCTGAGGCTGAGGCTGAGGCTGATGCAGGCTGAGGCTGAGGCAGGCTGAGGCTGAGGCCGAGGCTGAAGGCAGACTGAGGCTGAGGCTGAAGCAGGCTGAGGCTGAGGCTGAGGCAGGCTGAGGCTGAGGCTGAGGCAGGCTGATGCTGAGGCAGGCTGAGGCTGAGGCTGAGGCTGATGCAGGCTGAGGCTGAGGCAGGCTGAGGCTGAGGCCGAGGCTGAAGGCAGACTGAGGCTGAGGCTGAAGCAGGCTGAGGCTGAGGCAGAGGCAGGCTGAGGCTGAGGCTGAGGCAGGCTGATGCTGAGGCAGGCTGAGGCTGAGGCTGAGGCTGATGCAGGCTGAGGCTGAGGCAGCCTGAGGATGAGGCCGAGGCTGAAGGCAGACTGAGGCTGAGGCTGAGGCAGGCTGAGGCTGAGGCTGAGGCAGGCTGATGCTGAGGCTGAGGCTGAGGCTGAGGCTGAGGCTGATGCAGGCTGAGGCTGAGGCTGAGGCTGAGGCCGAGGCCGAGGCAGACTGAGGCTGAGGCTGAAGCAGGCTGAGGCTGAGGCTGAGGCAGGCTGAGGCTGAGGCTGAGGCAGGCTGAGGCTGAGGCTGAGGCTGAGGCTGATGCAGGCTGAGGCTGAAGCAGGCCGAGGCTGAGGCCGAGGCTGAAGGCAGACTGAGGCTGAGGCTGAAGCAGGCTGAGGCTGAGGCTGAGGCTGAGGCTGAGGCTGAGGCTGAGGCTGGCTGGTGCTGAGGCAGGCTGAGGCTGAGGCTGAGGCAGGCTCAGGCTGAGGCAGGCTGAGGCCAAGGCTGAAGGCAGACTCAGGCTGAGGCTGATGCAGGCTGAGGCTGAGGCTGAGGCAGGCTGAGGCTGAGGCTGAGGCAGGCTGATGCTGAGCCAGGCTGAGGCTGAGGCTGAGGCTCATTCAGGCTGAGGCTGAGGCCGAGGCCGAGGCCGAGGCTGAAGGCAGACTGATGCTGAGGCTGAAGCAGGCTGAGGCTGAGGCTGAGGCAGGCTGAGGCTGAGGCTGAGGCAGGCTGATGCTGAGGCAGGCTGAGGCTGAGGCAGAGGCTGATGCAGGCTGAGGCTGCGGCAGGCTGAGGCTGAGGCCGAGGCTGAAGGCAGACTGAGGCTGAGGCTGAAGCAGGCTGAGGCTGAGGCTAAGGCTGTGGCTGAGGCTGAGGCTGAGGCTGAGGCTGAGGCTGAGGCTGGCTGATGCTGAGGCAGGCTGAGGCTGAGGCTGAGGCTGAGGCAGGCTCAGGCTGAGGCAGGCTGAGGCTGAGGCCGAGGCTGCAGGCAGACTGAGGCTGATGCAGGAGCAGGCTGAGGCTGAGGCTGAGGCAGGCTGAAGCTGAGGCTGAGGCTGATGCTGAGGCAGGCTGAGGCTGAGGCTGAGGCTAATGCAGGCCACTGCGACTGTCATCGCGAATGCGACTACGACTGCGAGAACAGCAGAACTCTACAACTGGATTATCATCTGAATCTTAAGGGGGATGCTTCCAGATATGCTCCTACACATCGCTATTAGGTTGCTTTGCCGGGATGATTTTGCAAATTCGCATCTTTAGGCAAGTGTGCTCTTTTATCCCCTTTCTATCTCCTTGTCCCCGCTCCTTTCTTTCCTCCTCATCCTGCTTTGTCCATGCCCGCTTGCTTCGGACTGCGAGCGGCCGCTTTGTTGCTTGCTTGCTCTAGCTTTGGACTCGCTCTTTGGCGCTGCGAAGGAATGTGCGCTGCGGTGCAACAAAGTCGTCGTCGTCGTCGTCGTCGTCGTCGTCGTCGTCGTCGTCGTTGTCGTCGTCGTCGTCGTCGTCGTCGTCGTAGTAGTAGTAGTAGTAGTAGTAGTAGTAGTAGTAGTAGTAGTAGTAGTAGTAGTAGTAGTAGTAGTAGTAGTTAGTAGTAGTAGCAGTAGCAGTAGCAGTAGCAGTAGCAGTAGCAGTAGCAGTAGTAGTAGTAGTAGTAGTAGTAGTAGTAGTAGTAGTAGTAGTGGTAGTAGTCGTCGCCGTCGTAGCAGTAGTCGTAGTAGTCGAAGGAGTAGTCGTAGGAGTAGTAGTCGTAGTAGTAGTAGTAGTAGTCGTAGTAGTAGTAGTAGTGGTGGTAGTGGTGGTGGTAGTAGTAGTAGTAGTAGTAGTAGTAGTAGTCGTACTACTAGTATTTCTATTACTAGTACTAGTACTAGTACTAGTACTAGTAGTC